>CAUYPK010103324.1:0-79580 GCA_963574355.1 Loris lydekkerianus
CCCACTTTGCTGCCCACCGGCGGCTGTACCCTCCTGCCCCCCCCCACTTCGCTGCCCATCCTCCGCGGCTGTACCCTCCTGCCCCCAACTTCTCTGCCCACCGGCGGCTGTATCCTTCTGCTCCCCGAACTTTGCTGTCTTCTGGACGGAACCAATCCCCTCCGGGGAGCCCCCTTTTCACTTGTTTTCCGAAGCTGATTTTTTCCCTTTCTTTTGACAGTGAAGTAGTTGAGAGCCACCTGGAGCTTGGTGTTTGGCTGGCTACCCCCCCCTCCCCCCGCCAGAATGGGGGCTGGGAGGAAGCCGAAGATGCTGAGGATAGACCCCCCCAAAGCAGCTGATTATAAACTGGTCGGAGAGAGACAGAAAAGGGCCACATAATTAGCTTCCTTTCCTCCTCTGCCAGCTTCCAAGGAGGTCTCCGCTTTAATGAATCACTGATTTCTCGCTTCCGTTGCTGAAGTAAAAGTTCACACTTTGGCCCTCTCTGATTTTTAAGCTCAGGGAGATTTATCGTCACCCTTAAAAGTTGCCTCTCTTGGTGTAAATAAAATCTGGGACCCAAGTAACCGATTTCTAATTGCTAACATGAGTCCTTTACTGAATCAAGCGTGCACTTCAAAGCGAACTCACTTTATGTACATCGCAAAGATTTTGCAATACGATTTGACTGAATACCCTGCCGTTTTCTTTTCTATGCAATTTCCTTTGCATTTTGGCATAAAAGGGCATTTTTTCTATCTTCACCTATAATCTGATATTGACATGTTTCTGTTTAACAATGTAACTGCATTACCAGTCGCACCACCTCCCAACTTCCGCGCTGCTCACAGAAACCACCTCACAGCCCAAATAGAGCCAGAGCTAAGTCCAAGGCTAGAAAGGCTTTGCCAAAATTTAAGAGGCACAAAGAAGGGAATACAGCGATAATCCATTCCAATCCGAGCGAGAGGCATTTCCTAGAGGACCACTTCCTCCAGAATTGCTCTAAAGCAGGCAAAGTTTGACTGGAAGGGTTGCCTCAATGTGTATTGGTGTGAAGTATTTGTTATGTAAGGCAGCTGGACGTTTCTGTCTTGTTGAAGCCTATGAAACTGCCAGTGTTTTAATGTCTTCCATCTACAGTGGTGGCAATTGCAAACGGTTCAACCTAATAGTCTCCCAATCTAAGATAGGAAAACATTTCAAGGCGAATTTGAGAGTTTAACAACTGCCTCAATAATTTGGAGAGAGCTAATCAGAGGAGCTGTAGTCACAAAATAAGCCAGAATCTTTATAATGGCATTGGCCTCAAGCTTTGCTGTGAACCAAAGAAAATACAAGGAAATTAAAAAAAAAAAATTAGCTTTAGAGATGCGTGTTAGGAATAATTGCCCAATTACATATTTAGTGATTTGAAAAGTAGGTTTATATGCATACTCTCTTATATTTTCCTGTGCATTCAGAGTATTTAAGTAGAATCATTTAATGCTAGAATCAACATTTTAATTGCATTATTTACAACTCATTGCAATGCTTATTCAGAAGATTTTAACAATGTGGTGAACCTAACAGCAGATTTTTGAGTTTAATGTAATTAGCTATTCTATCTGTAGCTATTAATTGGAAAGTTAAGCAAATAAAAGCACATACCTCCAACACATCCTGCTCTTTGATTAAAGCGTGGATATTTAAACCCATACTGCTAATTCCAATTTTCAAGTTCACAGTTTTATACCTGAGTGGGAACTGCTTGAAAGAAAGTGCCGGGATCTGAGTTTCAGCTCAGCGTTTCAAAATAATCCAAATGTTTGAATTGATAACTAATTAAAACTACTTTTTTTTTCTTTTTTTTTAAAGCTTACATTTCATGAAACCATACAAGAAAGTTTCTGCTGTGAAAAGTTACCAAACACAGGAATTTGTTATGTGGGAGTTTCTTTACACTGGGAATCAATGCTATTGATGCCAGCCTGGGATTTTAAAAAAAGTTTTAACTCACACTGGACACCCTTCCAACCTAAACCTCCTCCCTGTCTCTCTCCCACACACCCCTGCCAACTTTATGCTCCTGCAGAAGCTATTTAGATCTTTTACCTAGAAGTTTTATTTTTTTCTGTCTAAAATGAAAGAAAAGGCATCTTTAAAACTTTCATGTTAAAATATAGTTGTAGCAGGTGCAGCATTTGAAAGTTCTAGGGCCCTTTCGCTACTCTTCTGTACAGCGTGATGACAGGAAGGGCATTTACAAAACAGCCCAAAGGAAAAGCTGACATAGCTTTTTAGATTATATCTCATTCTTCTTTTTCTTTTCTGCACAGCCTTTCTTTTATAGCAGAGTTGAATCCCTAAATACCCCACTACTTTGCATTGTTAGGTCACCTCTTAGGTTAGCCCGAGAAAGCCTGAGAAAAGTTCCACAGGAAAGATGCACTATTTAACGGAATTCAATCTCTCCCAATAGATTTGAATCACTAACATAAATGTATGAATGTAGATTATATCTCTGTAATGAGGCCTGAATCATTCTCAGTTACTTCAAAGGACTGAAATTCTACCTTCCTTTTTTAGCAGCAATAATCAGGTCTTAATGGGTTCCTTTATTAATTGTTTCTCTGGTAGGATTGAAAAGGACAGTACAAGCTTCAGATTAGAGTGGTACCTACTAATTCTAAAAGGCTCTTTTTCTCTTTTATCCAATCTCTGGAAGGCAAGCTTTATTTCTATGCCCTAAACATGCCTAGTAATATTAAGCTAACTCTGTACTGAGAGTAATAGATATGTGCCTTTTGCTAAATGTGATATCTTGAGAAATGATCGAGGATTTTTATTTATTTTTTATTTTTTTATTAAATCATAGCTGTGTACATTAATGCAATCATGGGGCACCATACACTGGTTTTATAGACCGTTTGACACATTTTCATCACACTGTTTAATATAGCCTTCCTGGCATTTTCTTAGTTATTGTGTTAAGACATTTATATTCTACATTTACTACATTTCACATGTACCCTTGTAAGATGCACCGCAGGTGTAATCCCACCAATCAGCCTCCCTCCGCCCATCCTCCCCCCTCTCTCCCCTGCCTCCCCCCTTCCACATATTCTTGGGTTATAACTGGGTTATAGCTTTCATACGAAAGCCATAAATTAGTTCCACAGTAGGGCTGGGTACATTGGATACTTCAGAAATGATCGAGGATTTTTAAAGCAAGATCATAGCAGCAGCCGTTGAAGACTCCTAAAACGTGGCTCCTGAAGCTCAGAAAAGCAATCTGTGTATGTACATAGGACTACCAGATCCTTCGCTGCTCTGTATGAGCAGTTCACATTTTAAGTGTGTATTTTCTGTATTCTTTATGTTGCTCAGTTACAAGACACGCATTCTAGTATGGGTGATGTTATTGGCCATGTCAGTAAGCTGCTGCAAATAATGCTAAGTCAGGGTAAAAGCCTGCCAGGCTGTTCGGCGATTTAGACATGTGCAGGCCTTATTTTTTAAGCCTGTTGTGCAGCTCTGTCAGTATATGTCTCACCTCATTTTCCCTTTAGGATACAGGAGTTGCCAATTTTAAGGCATTGTAAGAGGTTTTGGGCTTCCCTTGCTGCAGCTCAGTGGCATTTGGGCAAATGAAGTCGTGCTATCTTATTATTATTATTTTAGTTAAGAGCTTCAGGTGAAAGGAAAGGAGAGTAATACTCCATAGAGAGTAATGGAATGCCTCGGAGCCCATGGGAATCTTAGCAGCCACTGAGTTTAATGCATGCGTTTAATAGATGAATGAAATACCAGGTCACTCAGCAGTAGAACACAGTTTGGAAATCCCATGATAGACCTTAGGCTGGTACCCTAATTTTTGTAACACCTGTCCTGTTTTCTTTTTTCTTCCTCCCGGCTGTTCTTATCATTGACCACTCATCACTATTATGTTTGAAACGCCACACTGGAAGTGGTAAGAAGAGTGAGAGGTCCTAGTTAGGGAAAATCCATATATCTTTGCTGCAATAGATGAGCCAGAGAAAGTAATAACATAGTTTAGTGTGAAAGTACCAGCTAAGTAGCCAAAATAAATATTGGTATATTCCTGGCAAAGGAGTGTATTTTATTAAAGCTTATGTGATTATGTAATTAGAAAGCAATGTATACTACTTATTTTCAGGGTATCCAAAGATTTTTAATATATCATGTGAGTTTATAAATTATCTGCCAGGAAATTGATGACACCTTCTAGGAAAATATGTTCCCAATTTGGTCCAGTTTTCTGTGTTCTAATATTAAGTTTCCATAAAGCAATGTGATATTTCAAAGTAAGTATTTGCCTAAATTTCTTTTTCAAAGTTTGAAATTAAGGTAAATTTTCTCATTCCTCTCTTTCAAACAGTCTTAATAATCTGTTATTGGTACAGAAATATGGCTAAAATTGTGAAAAGGATCTTTAGAAAGAAAAAAATATATATATATGAGAATATTTAACACAAATAGCCAAAATCTACTGGAAATTGAACTATACATCCTTGGCACCAAATACTGCAAACGTATTTCCACAAAGCCGCTGTTTATGTCCCCCAGCGGGTGGTAAACAGAACCTTCCCTTAGCAAAGTTGTGAAGTCACTGAAGAGTTTTGGTTTCTGTGTTCTCAGCCGTCCCTCTGTAGATCTGTGCCTCTTTCCACTTTGGAATTTAAACATTCTGATATCAGCCATTTATGTCTGTGAATTAGGTGGCAGATTATGAACATTTGTAGAGCTTTGATGTCTTGCCACAACAGACATTTATAGTGTGTTTATTTCTTCATCTGGTCACTTAACTGGTGCTTAGTCAACTAAAGTTTATTGGGTACCTACTACGTGCTAGTTAGGGATTGCTAAGTAAGGCAGGATTTTTTAAATAAATAAGACAGAGCAATTCACCTGGTAAGAATCATGCATGCAAGAAAGAATAAATAAATTTAGGCACCTTTATCATGTGCAATGGGCAAAATAAAGTCACCTTCGGACTCAGAAAGCAGATGGAGACGTTTGTGAGAAGGAAGAAGAACCCCTAACAATTCTTTCGTTTGTCCTTTTTCCTATAAAAAGAGCTATTTTTTTTTTATAGGAAAAAAGAGCAAACAGTGATTGCTATTTATGGGCTTCAGGATGGGTCAAAACTTGATCTTTTCCTAATTCATGTCCCGGATACGTTCCTTCATTCTAGATTTCTCCTATAGTGGGGCGATTCTGGCCACTTCCTGCCAACTCAACCTGACCTGCTTTCCTTTCCTTCTGCTTCTAGACTCCTGAACATATATTTTATGCCTTCTAGCTTATTTTAATTACTTTCCTATGAAAATTCCCAACTCATCAGTTGCCCTCCAGCCTTCTATCAAAGCATACATATTATAAAATATAATTGAACCTGATATCCATTCTATTCGTTTTGCCTCTGTTAAATAGACTTTTTAACAAAGAAGACGTATTTCCTATGAATTGCTATTAACAGAAATATCATTTTGTGGAGGGAAATACAATGTTTGCCGTACTGGTTTTTCTCAGATCAGCCCCTAGATCCACCCTCTGGCCTGCTCCGCTCTTTGCTGACGTCCTGCCCCCCAGGGTTTCTTTGACAGATGACTTGCTGTTGGCTTTGTCAGGAGGAGAATGGGATCTTCAGATCAGCTCACTGAAGGACAGAGAACACTATATATTTTTTGTTCCTCTCCTCCTCTGTTTTTCTCACTTTTCTGGGAGTGGGTATATCCTTCCAGATCTGTACTTCCCGCTGAATGACCTTTCCTCCAACACTCCAGCTATCACTGGCATCCCCGTAATAATATTTCCTGCCCTCCTGCTTTAGCTTCAGGATTGGTGACAGTTTCTTGCTATTGTTGGTTTGCATCACCATCCTTTGCTTGTTCCTTCAATGGTAATTATACCTCTGTAACTGGTAACTTCGTTAAAGTGTCTTCACTTGAATCAACTGGAAAGAATTTTGTCCTGGTCAGGGGACCAATGGCAGACTGCCACATACAACTTGCACAGTAAGTAACCAGGGTGTGGTAATGTGGTGGTTGTGGATCTGCAAGATAACAGGGAAGTGCAATTTAACTCACAGCATATTGTGTTTGGTGATGTGCTAGTTCTTTAAACTGTACACATGGCATTTGCCCTTCAAAAATGCCCAGCCTAGTATTAATTTATTATTGGAGATCTTTTTATTTGGCTATTGGTTTTGAGCTCCAAAATCAAAGAGTATATCATTTTTTATTGTTCAATGTTTAATAAAATATTTGTACATAAAGGAGTTCAGTAAAGTAGAAATTATATTCATGAATAACTTATGTTTGTAGCATTCTATAGTTAGCTCTAGATTGAAATTAGCTTTCCTCTTTTTTAGTTTATTATGAAAAATGCCAACATTTCCTAATATAAATCTTTAATAATGCTTAAAACCATTAACATTTTGTGTGAGCAAACATATTATGCTGACACTTGCCTGTAGTTTGGCATAGAAAAAAAGGAGTAAAATTAATAGTATTATTTTCTAGCCCACTGAGAGCTATTGGACATTTTGTTTTCAACTAAAGACAACTCTTTATAAATGGAGAAGTTAGGCATTCTTGAATTGTACAGTTAGCTGCAAAAGTTGGACACAGTACCAACAATCCCAAGATGAAATACACAGACAGATAATTTTGTGAGTTGATTACTATCTAGTCCAGTGGTTCTCAACCTGTGGGTCGTGACCCCTTAGTAACAATGAAAATACATCCTGCATATTAGATATTTACATTATGATTCATAACAGTATCAAAATTACAGTTATGAAGTAGCAATGAAAATAATTTTATGGTTGGGGGTCACTACAACATGAGGAACTGTATTAAAGGGTCACAGCATTAGGAGGCATAGGGAAGTTGAGAACCACTGATCTCATCAGTTTCACAAATTTCACAGACAAATGACTTCTTACAGAGATCAATACAGCCTAAAATGTATGAAGCCCAGATCAAGGCTTTGTCTTTCATCCTCTCACCATCACCTTGGGCAATTAGAGAACTTTAAACCTGTATGGCTGAAAAAAGAATTTAACTTCCTTAGTCCTGCAACCTTTACTTTACAGGTGAAATTTAAAAGGCTGGGAACTCAAAAGAAGCTTCCAGTAGCGATAAGCTGCGCTATCCGCACTAACACTAGCAAATGGCGAGGATTTCAGTTTTTACATGCTTATGGGTGTAATACATGTTCAAGAATAATAGTGGTGCCTTTTGAGGCTGTGGGGCAGAGAGTGAAAGGGTGCATTTCAGAGCCTCTGGGGCACTTAGCACGTAATGTTCAGAAAATTCTCAATAAATTCTTTATTCACACATGTTCCTTTATAAGATAGTGTCCTTGTAGCTGAGAACATACAAGGTTATTCCTAAATTAGGAAAGCATCCTGATAAATCTCTTGAATGCGAGCTAAGAATAAGACTACTCCCAGGCTAATGGTTCAAAAAATATGCACCTTTCACATTTATTTCTGCTCAAGAATCTCTAATGGCTCCTTCTTGCCTATAGCATTAGACTTAAATTGTGGATTTTATATTCCTAATTTGGTTATCAGTGGAAGTTTGGACATTTTGCTTTGATATTTAAATTTTATTGACAGGGGGAGAAAGGACTTAGAAATATTTCTTTGATCAACTTGTGAAAAAGAAATATTGCTTTTAACCCCTGAAGTCTATGCTCATTTGTGGGTGGGTTAGAGTGTATTCTTCCTACTTCACAAAACTAGAATGTTTGCTGGTTTTATTTATTTAGCTTGTTCTGTTTTGACTGTTTTGACTGTTTTGATTGTTTCACCTATATTGCTAAATCTGGACATTGCTTCCTTAAAAAAATAAATAAATATTTTACTCTTGTGTTTTCTGCAATTTAAAACTTATTTGTGGTACATTACCCTATTCAGTCCTATCATTTTGTACACATAAACACACGCACACACACACCTTCAACGTCCTCTTGTTAGAAATCTCTTCCTGTTTTGAATCCTTAAAAAATAAGTTTGTTGGATCACTTGGAATTGGTTAAAAGAGTAATAGTAAGAAGGCTCGAAGTCTTACATAAACAATCTTTCCCCAGTTCAGTATTTACCAATAACAGATAAATGATACTCTATGTATTAGTGCTAGACTCTGTTTTTGAGGTCAAATTCTAGACTGACAGAAATAGCCTTCATAAAAGAATGGCCTAAGAACAGGAAAAGGAGCCCATTGTAATGTCTCTTCTTCTGACACAATCCTGGACACCCCGATTCAGTACTTTGAATCTGAGAAACGCCAATTGACAAAGTTTAGGGGGGTTTCTGTGTTGAGAGGGGCTACAGGGAAAGGACAATGATACTTTGCATTGATGTCTTTTTATATTATTCTCTTTCAGGTGTTTGTTTATTCCAGAAAGTTTTGGGTTGTGAATGTCTAATCAAATAAAAGCAGTTCCTCGGCTTGTCTGTTTCATTCCCAAACACAGACATTTGTTCTGCACAAACACCTCCCCTATTTGATTATTTACTTATTTATTTTTAGAGTTGAAGTCTGAGTCTGTTACCCAGGCTGGAGTGCAGTGATTCTATCATAGTTCACTGCAACCTTGAACTCCTGAACTCCAGAGGTCCTCTCACCTTAGCTTTCCAAGGGGCTAGGACTAACAATAGGCAGGTGCTGCCCTGCTCTACTAATTTTTATTCTTGTAGAGTAATGGGTCCCACACTGTTGCCAAGGCTGATCTGGAGCTCCTGGCCTCAAGAGATCCTCCTGCCTGGGCCTCCCCAAATCCTGAAATTACAGATACTACCCACTGTTTGATTACGATGGTGGTAACAGTAGTACAGTAGTAATAGTAATAAGAGCCCTTATCCTTGACTTGGGACTGTGCACTGTTTCAAGTTAACCCTTCTTCTTCACTCCCTTGGGACAGAGACCTAATTCTAGGACTACTTTTATGCCAAGATGAAAAAAAAAATGTGTTATTTTGCTTAGAAACCTAAGGCTCGATGGCTCCACCGAGCCTCTATCTAAGCAGTGGAGAATACTTTTCAAGCTGGAGGACATTCCCTGTGAGCATGTGGAACTTCCTTCAGGGAAGATTCTTAGACCGAGATCCTAATCTGACCACTAAAGGCCTGAGGCATGATGTAAATTTATTATTTTATTATTTTAGAAAACAATGAAGACTGTGAAGAGAAAAAATAACCCCTATTTACTCATTACTGGAAAGTTAGAATTTAACAAACTTGCCATTTTCAGCTCTGTTTTTAAATTTTAGTGCACTTTTATGTTAAGTAAAATTTTAAATTGAACATAGCCAACCTAAAGACAGGATTCCCCATTATCAAAGTCTAAAATAAAATTGTTTGTAAGATTAAAAAAAAAAAATGTAAGTAAGCAAAGCCAGCAGAAAAAAGTGACTAGTTATCTTTTGGTAAATAAGCAAGGGAAATGGAATACAGACAGCAAGGAAACCACATATTTGGTAAAAATAGAAACCCCAGGGTTTTTTTTTTTTTTTTTTTTTTTTTTATATAAAGCAATTTTCAGATTTAGCAATATAAAATATAATTAGATTGGGTACTTAGGAACATTTTATTGATAAACACTACCCTTTTAGGCTTACTGAAAATACACATGACTGTATCTACATGACAGCAGATAAATGCTTTAGGAAGAAATTAATTGCTCTATAAATTTTGGGGAGCCAGTTTCATTTTTATCATTTTTTTTTGTCTCAAAAGTATTTGCTTCTGCCATTTATATAGAATCTTTTTTTTTCTTATTGAACTGTCTTTATTACAAAATATATCTTCCAAAGCTACCCTCCTGAGGAAGGGTGGTTGACTATAGGGAAAATGAAAAAAGTGTGGCTGATAACTATGTTAGTGGAAGGGAAAGAGAACTTCCAGCAGGAAAGAGAAACAGCTGAAAATTGAAAGTTAAGTTTAAAGGGGCTGAAGGGAAGGTGGGATGTTTTGTCAGACTGCTCCCTGCTAAGAGTCTAGAGAAGTGGGGGGATGCAGCAAATGAAAAGCCCTCTGTTCCAGACTTCATCTTTCCTGAAAGTGCCTGCAACAGTAAGAACCTGAGCCCAAGAACTTTCTTCTTCATTGCAGAGAAGCAGGTGAGCCATTGTTCTCAATTTAGAAGGGCATGAGGTTCCCGTGGAGGATTGGACACTTAGGTAAGAATAGACAGAAGGCTGTAGTTGTCTCTTAAACATTTTCCAAAAGTAACACTATTTTAATAATGCTTACCTAAATCATCACTTGATATTTTATAATGTTTTATTTCTAGCACTACTGCATACATGTAGATGCTGAAGTTAGTAAAAGTAACATGCTTTTGTTTGATAAATAAGCAAGAGAAATAAAATACAGACAGCCTGGAAACCACATGCTTGCTAAAGATAGAAATCCTAGGGTGGTGCTTGTGGCTCAAAGGAGCAGGGTGCTGGCTCCATATACTACAGGTGGCAAGTTCAAACCCAGCCCCTGGCCAAAAACTGCAAAAAAGGAAAAAGAAAAAAGAAAAGAAAAGAAAAGGAAAAGAAAAAAATAGAAACCCAGTGAGAGAAACTTCAACTACTTTATTTTATAATTTTTATAATAAATTAACAATATTGAGCATGAAGATCATGCATATTAAGTTGGACAATATTTTGTAAAAATCAGTGTTTTCCTCAGCAAATGTGTGTGCTGTATGCTATTGAATATTATCCTGGATTTATCTTTCGACAAAAGTGAATTTCCTAGAAGTGTTTCCTGTAGGAAAATAAACAACTTCATTTTTGCTTTTAAGACTTTTATATTACTGAAGAGTGCTGAGTTTATCTAGGATACAAGTGAGGTGTGAAGGTACTAACACCCAATTACCTGTGCTTTAATTGACCTCACGAATAGTGTCTTCTATGATGTTCACGTGGGGAGGAAAAAAGTAATTCTAAGTATTTGTCAGGCTTATATATTTTCAGATGAATGGGAACAGAGGGAAGAGTAGTAGTCTTGGAAGTTAGGAAATCTAGATCATATTTCTGCTTCTAATGTTAATAATTATGTCGCTGGGGGGGGGGGGAGGATACTATTTAGGCAAAGGAATAAAGATCTTTGGACTCTAACATTTTCTAACTCATGAGGCCCAGAATAATGAAATATGTCCTATGCTAACAGTACACTGTGGCAATGGTAAAGATGGATGGTATTTAACCCAGAAAGCCTGACCTTGTTACTTATTTCATTGAAACATGGAATGATGGACCTGAAAGGCCTGTCTTATATCAAACTCTATTTTCATTTTTACCTCCTACAATTGCAAATGAAGCAACTATGGTCTACAAAAGAAAAATTGCTTTCCCAGGATTATCCAGTTCATTAGTGACAGAGTCTTTAGAAGACATTTACTCTAATTTTCTAATATTCTTTTCATGAGGATTCTAATGCATGTATTCTACAGCGAACAGAATGTACAATTTGGTTGTTTTTTTAAAGAAAGATTTAATGAGTAATGTAATGAGATACATAGCGAGCAAATGCAAATGTGGGTAAAAATCATGTCAGTTTTTTCATAAAAAGGTGTTGACATAAATCTAAGATAGGAAGAGGTTGGAAGTCAAGCCCATGGTACATGATGAAAATAAGAAACCAAAAGTAGATCACCCTGTGGAGATGAGCCCACCCTATCTGGTTATTTATTTACATCTGTAATGTTTGGGAGTCCTCAATGGCACTGGAGTCACCAGCATTTAGAGCCATTCCTAGCCAACGGGAACTATTTGACAACAAAATATCAAAAACTGCCTGAATGAGCAGAAAAATTATATAATTTTTAGGAATTTATTCCAAAGAAAAAAATCATTGGCCTTCCCTTTATCTGTGTGAAAAGGCTTTATTTTTAACATTAGTCTTCAACCTTGATCTAACTCAATTTCATCACTGCCTATTTTGGTCCTGTTCTCTTCTAGGAATAATGCTTTAAGCAGAGAAGTTTGCTTTTATCATCATCTTGTGTTATACTTTTGTGATGGTTAATTTTATGTCACAGGTTGACTGGGCTATCAAGTACCCATATAGTCAAACATTATTCTGGGTGTGACTGTGAGGGTGTTTGCAAATGAAATTAAAAATCAGTAGACTGAGCAAAGAAGATGGCCCTCTCCAGTGTGGGTGAGCCTCATCCAATCCACTGAATAGAGCTTGAAGTCTTACCCTCCCATTAGTAAGAGAGAACTCTAGTCTGACTGGGTGAGCTGGGACATTAGTCTTTTCTTGCCTTCATACTCAAACTGGAAAATTCATCTCCTTGTACGTCTCAAACATTTGACTTTCAGACTGAAACTTACATTACTTTCTCTGTGGGCTCTCAGCCCTTCAGACTTGCATTAAAACTACACCATTGGCTCTCTTGGATCTCCAGCTTTCTGATTACAAGATCTTGGGATTTCTCAAATTCCATAATTTTATGATCTTATGAGCCATAAGATCTCTCTCAGTTTACTGGCTCTGTTTTTCTGGAGAATTCTGACATACAACCTTTCTTTTTTTAATGGGAAATCTTACTGTAGGCTTTTTAGACTATCTTAGTCTAATCATTTCTCTTTGTCTATATTTTTTGTCAATATGGTTATATATTAATCTTCATACTTTCCCCTAGAATGTTTTCATGATTCCTTTCTAACTATACTTAGAATAGCAATACCTTGACTTTTAGCTAACACTGATCTCAGTCCCATTTAAGTGGCTCTACAGTTAGATGGAAATAAACCTGGTTTTTACCTTGTAAATTTTCCAATTTGATTTTTATAAAATTATGTAGTAATTAAATTTAACAGTACTACATTACACAATTCTAGGGTCCATAAATTTTGTGTTAGTCTGTGTGGAAAGCATCTTCTGGAATTTTGCAATGCAGAGGGGTTTATATAGCAGATGCCATTGGCTGCTTATCCAAGAACTACTACCAGCTTTTTTTTTTTTTTTTGGTGACAAAATCTCTAATTTATTTGGTGAACCCACCCTTCTCCTTGAGGCTGTATAACTCACTGAGCCAAATATAATATATTTGCTTTGCTGGATGAACATGTGATTTAGTTCTTGCATAAGAGAAAGCTTCTGGCAACCTCACTAAAAATAAAAAGAGACACTCTTACATTAGCCATTATCATATGTAGATATGGTCTCAGGAACCATGTCAGAGTTTGTGACTAAAAGAGGCTGAGGATAAACTATAGTTAGTGGCCATGTGGGATGATTAAATCTCTGTTGGACAACCATAGGCTTCTAGCCAAAACACAAAAAGATAGAATGACAACCATTGGAAAGTGAAGGGAAATCCAGGAAGGAGGAAAGCCAGAGAATGGAGACCCCAAATGTTCTGTATATATAAAAAAAAAATTATCTGGCTAACCACTGGACCATGTATGCGTAGAAGAGACCCCAGCTAAAGATAAAGGAGCTGAGTTAAGATCTAAGTTACTGCAGGATTTATAGTTTGAATCCAACCAAATGAATCAGTCAGAGGAACACAACAGAATACCCAATATGTCACTTACAGTGTCCAGCGAAGAATCAGAAGAATGTGATCCTTTCTTAAAATAAAGGATAATTAGCATATACCAATACCAAGATGATCCAAAGTTGAAATTAGCCTAGCAGGACTTTAAAGTATATATCTATATATTCAATAAAATATGTTAAGGTAAGGAAAAATATGCTGACAATGACTAAAAAGCTAGAAATTGAAGCAGAAAGACAGAAACTATTCAAAAGAAAAAACATTCTGGAACTAAAAAAATACACAGCCTCAGTAAAGATTTTAGTCAATAATAGAACAGACATTTCAAGGTAAAGAATCAGTGGAAATGAAGAATCAAGTCAATGGCAATAAATATAAAGAATAAAAATTAACAAACTTAAACGAATAAAAATTATACAATAATTGCTATCAGGTTACAATAAAATTAAATTAGAAATCAAACCAAAAAATCTGGAAAATTCCAAAATACTTGAAGATTAAACAATGCACTTATGAGTAACATGTGAGTCAAATAAGAAACCTCAAGAGAAATTTACAAGTATTTTCAAGTAAATGAAAATGAAAACATAACCTATCAAAACTTATGAGATGATTGACCAGGTGTAATGGCTCATGCCTGTCATCCAAGTACCTTGGGAGGCTGAGGCAGGTGGATTTCCTGAGTTCAGGAGTTTAAGATTAGCCTAAGCAAGAGTAAGACACCATCTCTACTAAATATAGAAAAACTAGCCAGCCATTGTGCTGCATGCCTGTAGTTCCAGCTACTTAGGAGGCTGAGGCAAGAGGATTGCTTCAGCCCAAGAGTTTGAGGTTGCTGTGAGCTATGACACTACAGAACTCTACCCAGGGAGACAGAGTGAGAATTATTCTAAAAAAGAGAGAGAGAGAGAGAAGAAACAATGCAGCAAAAGCAACACAAAGAGGAAAATTTATGACATTAAGTGCATATAGTAGAAAAAAGTAAAATCAATTATCTAAGCTTCAACCCTAGGTGGCAAGTAAAAAAAAGAACAAATTAAATCCAAAGTAAACATAAAAATAAATAAGAATTAAAGTATAAATTAGTGAAATTAAAAGAGGAACTCAAGAGAGAAAATTAATGAAAACAGTAATAAAGCTCTGGCAGGCTAACTAAGAACATTTTAATGATACAGAATGAAAGAGGGACCTATAGATTTCACAAAATTAAAAAGATAGTAAAGAATTATAATGAACAATTCTGTGCCCACAAATTAGATAACCTAAATTAAATGCACCAATTCTTTGAACGATACCATCTGCCAAGGCTCATGGAAGAAGAAATAGACAATCTGAATAGATCTGTATCTATCAAAGAAATTGAATCAGTAATTAATAACTTTCCAAAACAGAAACAGGCTCAAATGGGTTTGCTAATTAAGTTTAACAAACATTTAAGCAAGAAATTGTACCAATTCCTTACAACATATTCTTGAAGATAGAAGCACAACAAATTCTCTCTAACTCACTCCATAAGGCCCATATAACCCAAACACCAAAACTAGATGAAGATATTAGAAGGGGAAAAAATGCAGACAGGTATCTCTTATGAACATAGATGCAAAAATCTTCAACAAAATATTAGCAAACCAAATGCAAAAAATGTGTATAAAGAATCATAAATAACGACCAAGTATTATTTGTCACAGGTATTCAAGGCTGATTATTGTTCTAAACTAATTAATGTAATCCATCACATCAGCAAGCTAAAGAAGAAAAATCACTTGATTATATCAACAGATACAGAGAAATCGTTTGTCAAAATCCAATATTCATTAATAATGAAAACTCAAAGAAAACTAGGAACAGAAGGAAATTTTGTCAATTTGTTAAAGAATATATATACACACACACATAGATAACAAATATATATATATATATATATATATATACACACACACACACAAAGTCACAGTTGGCATACTATTTAATGGTGAAAAAGCTGAAGTTTTCCCACTAAAGTCAGGAACAAAGCAAAGTTGTCCCCTCTAACCACTCCTTCCAAACATCATACTGGAAATCCTAACTATTGCAATAAGACAGAAGAAATGAAAGATATACAAACTGAGAAGGATGAAAAAAATATAGTTCCATTTCCAGATGACATGACCATTTGTGTAGAAAATATTAAAAATAAAAAATAAAAAAAATAACAAAAGTACTCTTGGAATCAGTAAGTGATTAGAGCAATGTTGCAGGATAAAAGGTTAAGATACAAAAGTCAATCACTTTTCCCTATACCATCAATGAACAAATACAATTTGAAATTAAAACACAATTCCATTTCCATTAGCACCTCCCCAAAATGAAACACTTAGGTATAAATCTGATAAAATATGTGTAAGATCTATAAGAGAAAAAGTCTAAAACGCTAATGTAAGGTAGCAAAGAAAAACTAAATAAATGGAGAACCATGAGGTCAGACAATTAAGTTTGTGAGGTCATCTTAGAAAAAGTACTACATATCTCATTGCTGAATACCACTATAGTCACATTCAAAATATTCCCCTTGGGAAACTACACCAACACCAGGGCCTAGTTGACCCTTCAAAGCACTTTTGGAACTCTTTTTCTGGATTGGCCTTCAGAGCTCTCATCATATAACCCTTGATGTTCTGAGTGTCATCAAAATGTCTTTTTTTCAGTATTTCCTTTATCTTCAAGTAAAGGAAAAAGTTGCTGGGAGCCAGATTAGGTGAGTAGGGAGAATGTTCCAATACAATTATTTGTTTATTGGCTAAAAACTCCCTCATAAAGAGTGCCGTGTGAGCTGGTACATTATTGTGATGCAAGAGCCACGAGTTGCTGGAGAAAAGTTTAGGTCATTTTCATCTATTCATACAGTCTTTTCAGCATTTCCGAATAGTAGGCTTGGTTAACTGTCCATTTAATACAAATTCATAATGAATAATCTCTCTGATGTCAAAAAGGTTAGCACCATCATTTTGACTCCTAATTTGGACTAATGGAACTTAGCTGATGATTTTGACACACAATTTAATGACTTTTTGTAATGCTTCGTCAATTCTACTCTCTACGGGCCCCCCAACCTCTTTTCATCAGTGACACTTTCTCTCCCCTCAGAAACATGTTTCATCCCTTTGTACACTGCCATTTTCTTCATGGCCTTCTCCTCATAAACTTATACTAACACATCCCTGATTTCACTTCCACTCTTGCCAAGTTTAACAAGAAATTTAATTTTTGTTCTTTACGCTAATTCAAGCTCTGACATTCTCAGTGATGGCAAACACGAACATACAACAACAATAATGAATGTCACTTAGCAAGACACTACTCCTTGTCAATATGGACACAGCTATGGGGCACTGATATATTAAGATTATGAACCCATTCTGATGTTTGCGTATGCTGTCAACATAAGCACACAGCAGCAAGCTCAGGAACTTAATCTATCAGACTTCATATGTTCATAGATAGGAAAATTGAATATTGTCAATAAGGGCTTTATTGCCACTTTGAACTATATATTTAAGGCAAAATCAAAATCAAAATCAAAATCAAAATCTCAGCAAATTCATTTGTGATACTCACAAATTGGTTTGAAATTTTATATAAAGAGTCAAAATACTCAGAATAGCTAGAAAGAATTGAAGGAGAAGAATAATGTCAGAGAACTGATATTACCCAAATGAAAGATTTACTATAAAGTTATAGTAATTAAGAGAGTGTATTGGTGAAAGAAGAGGCAAATGTGTCACTGAAACAAAGTATATTAACCAACTATATATAGCCAACTATACTTTGACAGAAGAACTAGGGCAATACTGAGGAGAAAAGATAGTCATTTGCTTGCTGGTAGGAATGAAAAACGGTACAGCCACTTTGGAAGAGACTCTGGCAGTTTTTTACAGAACTAAACATACTCTTACTATATGATCCAACAATCACACTCCTTGGCATTTACCCAAATGAATTGAAAACTTATGCCCACACAAAACCTTCACATGGATGTTTATAAAAGCTTTATTCATAAGTGTCAAAACTTGGAAGCAGCCAAGATGTCCTTCAACAGAAGAATAAAACTGTGCTACACCCAACAATGAAATAATATTCAGTGCTCAAAAGAAATGAGCTATCAAGCCATGAAAAGACATGGAGGAAACTTAAATTCGTATTAAGAACTGAAAGAAAATAATCTAAAAAGGGTGCATACTATATGATTCCAACTTTATGACATTTTACTAAATTTGACAGTTGATATCACTGACATTTCATTTTGATGCTTCTTTTTAATTTTCATTGTGAAGGCACATCCTCATTCTTTCAAACACACATTTTGGCTTTTGATTATCTTTCCAATATTTTTACAGCAATTTTTGTGAAAACATGGATAACTCAAAATTCATCTTATTTTTGAATATGAGTTTCTGTTGTACAACTAATACAGCACAGACAGCTCGAAATATCAATAAAGTATTTGTGAAGGATGTAGCTAAGGAACACAAATACATCAATAGTTTGAGAAGTACCATTCTGATCATTTTAATCTTGAAAATGAATCACATGGGCAACCTGAGACTAAGGTGGATAATGATGAGCTGAAAGGTATAATGGAAGCAAATTCATCTCAACCGAGACATAACTTAAATTAGCAGCAAGATTTGAAGTTACTATGCCAACAATATTGGACCATTTAAAACAAATTGGCAAGGTAAGGAAGCCGGATAGACAGGTTCCATGTGAATTAAAAAAGCATCAGAAGAGAAACTGGCTCCAATCTTGCCTTTCTTTGTTGTCACAACACAAAAGTGAATAATTTCTACACCATGTTGTTACGTGTGATGACAAATAGATATTTTTTGATGATTGCAAGTATTTGGCACAATGGCTGGAAAAAGATGAAATACCAAAACACAATCCAAAACTGAATATCCATCAAAAAAACTAATGGTGTCTATTTGGTGGTCCAGCTCTGGTATTACCCACTACAGCTTCATGAAACTTGGGTAATCAATTGCAGAGATGTTACTGCAAAAAGTTGGATGAAATGACGAAGATGTTTGTAATTAAGCAGGCAAGATTGATCAATAGAGACAGGCCAGTGTTCTTGCAAGACTGCACTTGACCACATGTCACACAAAATATGCTGCTCAAACTAGAGAATCTGGACTTGAAAACTCTGTGTCATCCACTGTATTTACCAGATCTTGCACCTGACTATACCACTTCTTCTAGGCTTTGGACTACTTCTTTCAAGGAAAAATGTTCAGTTCTCATCAAGCTGTGGAGAATTACCTTATGTAATTTCATTGCCACTAACTCTCCAGGCTTCTTTGCTGCTGGCATAAATAAGCTGCCATCAATTTCTGTCAAAATTCTGTCAATAGTTTAGGCATACATATACTTGGTTAATTGCACTGCTTCTTATTTGTGATATAAACAACTAAAACTTGTGATTCAAAATCAAATAATTCATATTCAATGACCTAAAACAGTATATATTATATATTTATATATAATGACCTAATATATATAATAAAAATACATTTTATTTTGAACATATATGTATATTTATCTGGAAGGATGATTATGTAATATTGTTAAGTGGGCAAGGGAAGGTAAAAAATACTACATATATATACTGTCATTGCTTTTGATAAACAAAAACAAATCTTATGCATATGTTCTTATATTTGCATAAATGTGAATGGAAATGTTAACAATAAACAGGTAACAAATTTATTTATTTATTTATTTATTTATTTATTTATTTATTTATTTATTTATTTAGAGAGTACTGTGGTGTTATAGCTCACAGCAACCTCAAACTGTTGGCCTCAAGCAATCCTCTTGCTTCAGCCTCCTAAGTAGCTGGGACTACAGGCACCTGCCACAATGCCTGGCTAGTTTTTCTAATTTTAGTAGAGATGAGGTTTCACTCTTGCTCAGTCTGGTATCCAACTCCTGAGCTCAAGCAATCCATCTGCCTTGGACTCCCAAGAGTGCTGAGATTACAAGTGTGAGCCACCACACCCAGACAATAGGTAACAATTTTAAAATTGTAACATGAGGTTGTAGAAATAGAGGAGAATTTGTGGGGGCTTAGATTCTTTTTCTTTATATATCTTTGGAGGGCTTCATTTGTGGTAAGAAATCACATACTGCTTTTGAATAAATAATTATTATACTTTTTATGAAGCTATGATCAATATTTTCAATGTAAAATATTTTGCATATATATTTGATAATTATATTTGAGGAATATTATTTGATCTCATTATGTTAAAAATTAGTTTTAATTATGCATTGACAGGTGCATTTGAATTTAAATCCCTTCTTGTAACTCAAATGCTTCCTGAATGTCTTCCAGATTTTGTATCACATTTTAAAAGCATTGTTATTTAAAATGTCAAACCTTACTTATGCAATATTTTCATTAATAAGACATTTTATCATAATACATTACCATCTCTTTATACCTTATATTTTTCTTTTAATTTACCTTTTAATCTAATTTATGCCAGTATGTCTTGATAGTGATGGGTGAACTTATACTTTGTTTAGCCATTAAAAAATTATGGTTCTAGGTCAATTTATTGTCATCTCAGATAATTTTTGCTACGGTTCTCTTGTAAAGTTTTTGTTATATGGCTAAGTTTGTGGGTTTATTTTAGTTGATTAAAGTGTAAACTATTTGATTTCTAATTTTTGGTATAATTGATTTAAATATTATTTTCTCCTAAAAGAATATTTACTCATGTAAAAAAAAGTTGTTTTTTTTTTTTTTTTAATGGAACAGACTTTAAATACTGTCATAGTATGAATATTGGTGTAGCCCCAAAATTGGTATATTGGAACCTAATACCCAGTGTGATGGTATTAAGAAAGGAAGGCTTTGGGAAGTGTTTATGGCATGAGGGTTCCATGCTTGTGAATGGAATTAATATCCTTATAAAAGTGGTTGGAGGAAACTCCCTTATCTCTTCTGCCTTGTGAGGGTATAGCAAAAAGGGATCATCTGTTAAGCAGAGAGTAAGCCCTTACCACACACCGAATCTGCTAGTATCTTGATCTTAGACTTCCCAGCCTCCAAATTGTGAGCAATAATGTCTGTTGTTTATAAGTTACCAATGTATTTTGTTATAGCAGCCCAAACAGACTGAGACACATACATAGACTAAAATAACCTGTATATCACCACAATTATCAATCTTCTGCCCAGATTCCTTCAGATGTCTTGACTGTTTCACTCAGCCCTAACCTTACATTTTTTGTACTTTTGCTTCCAGGAACTTGTGCATATACAACTGCTTAAAATATGACTGCCTTCATCTCCCTGTGAAGAGAGAGAGCAGAGCATCCTTATGTACACTCAGGATGATTCTTAGCTAATGATGGTCTGGTGAAATGCAAGAGCATGAAAGCCAGCTGTCCTGTGCTGGGGCAGGGTAGCTCGGAGGCATAGCCTACATCTCCACTACAGAGAAGCCTGGTGGAATCAGTTTGCCCTTATCCTCCAGAGGAGGGGGCTTTTCCTGAAATTGCATTCTTGTTTAGGGGCACATACTGGTTTTTCTACAGAGCACTTTCCTCATAAATCAATTACACATGAATTCTTGTATCTGAGTTTGTGTCAGGGATACACACGATCAAAGAAAGTTACCCTCAAAATATATGGCTACTAAGTTCTTAAATTATCAAATTCAAATCTTCACTCTTTAAGTCTCTGCTTTTTTTGCTGGATAACAACCAATTGAACTATTTCAAGAGGGGATTCATGAATTATAACCTGTTAAAACTATAATATTTTATAGAAACTTCTGTCAATAATTTGTTATTCTGCACAAATAAACTTATTGGCTCAAATTCAAAACTCTATTTGAAAATTTACTCAATATAATGTTAAGGAAGAGCCAAGATCTATTTTTTTCAACTTGTTACATTTATTACCACTTATGTCACATTTCTAGAAATCTTCTCTGGTAGAATTAATTTCTATCTTAGCTATTGTTTAAAACCAAGTTTCTTGCTGTCTTCTTTGTTCTAGGTCCTTTAAATACACTGTCTTATCCTACCCTCTGCCCCACTTAGAATAAGGGCAGCCCAAGACATGCAATTCTGGTGATTACCCAGTTTTGACCTGTTTCTCAATGTGGCTTTCCCTGGATTCCTGGCTGTCTTGACTTTGACTCACATTTCTTTGGTTTGACAGCACATTTGGACACATTTCTGCAAACTGATCCTTGGCGTTTCTTCTTGGAACTCAATTTGATATTTGGACTCTGGTGCCACACACCACAGATGTGAACAAAAGGCTCGTCTACCTTCTCAGGCAGCTCCTCAACTTGAGCCAGCTAGGCCAGGCCCATCCAGCTTTCTTTCAGAAAGAAGAATTGGAACATTGCAGCTTATTGACTCGGAAGACTGAGCTTTATGAACTTTGGACTCTTGCCTATAGTTACAATCCTCAAATACATTATCCTCATTTTTAGCCTTTGTTGTTGGTGTTGTTTTCCTGACTTCATCTTGTAAATCCCTATAGACTATTTCCATATACCCTAATCTTAGTTCTAATCTTTACCCTAATCTTACTTCTAATATTGACTAAGATGGTTTCCTTCAATGAAATCAGAATATAAAACCTTCAAGTAATATTTTTGAACTTTAAAATGTACTCTTAAATTTTAGTAAAATAGGATTTATAATCAATTTTTGAAGATTGATAAAAGATTAAAGAATAAATTCTACTATTAAGGTAGTTTATAGTCAATGTAAAGAATATAATATCTGGTTCATAAACCAGAAAGTCATCTTCTTTCTTGGAACCTCAGAGCTATACTTATTTGTTGAGTGGATGATGAATGAATTTGTCTTGGTCTTTGCTCAAGTCTTATCTTTTAGCTGGAATTCTATCTCTATCCCTTATGGCTTCATGAGTTCCTAATAATATCCAGGCTCATTTCAAATTTTTAACAAAGGATCCCACAAAGTTTAGAGTTGAAGTGTGAGTATGACTGGTAGATGATTTTATACAACACTATGACCAGAAAATACCTACTTTTTCCTTAGTGATTTTTTTGTAAGGGTTGAAGAGTTTATATGGAGGTAAATAACTACTTTATATAAAATGTTACAGATGTAGCTTATAGTTCAATAAAAATCTCTGGAAGCCAAGATACAGAGAGAACACTGAATCCTGGGGAAAGTTTGCAGATTCAGCAAAAGGTACTCACAATCAGAGTGGAATGCTTGTTCTGGATATGTTGGGTGCCAAATCCTGAAACTTGTTCCAATATATTTACACTAGAAGCATGTGAAGATCTTGGGGGCTTGGGCTGTGTGTGAACTGACAAAGGTATTCCACTACTTCCTACAATTCCTATGGGCTATAACAGGTGGAGCAGAAATTCATGAATTGGTACCGGAAAGTGACTTCTCAGGTAAGTGTTGCATGTCCTATCTCTCCTTGCCATTGGGTGTTACCATGATGATTGAGCTCTATCTAGTGGAACATAAGAAATAATATTGCTATTCCAGACCTGGCTCATGAGAGTCCCACATGGTATTCCTCCATACTCTTTCCTCTCTCCTAATGCCTGTAATGGAAACCTCTGCAAGGGAACTTTGGGAGGTTCATGCTGAAGATGCCAGAAGCTTCATCATCCTGGGTCCCTACATGACTCCATGGGAGATAACAGCTTCATTAACCTGTTATCTGACATGACCCAGAAATGCACTTATATTGTTTTCAGTCTTGTATGTTTTTGAGTATCGTGAATTTGCTCAACTTAGCTCAGATGCCCAAGCTGTCCTGCTATGGAACCTTACCCACTTCCAATGGAGCTAAATAGAGTGGGATGAAACATTACAAAGGCTATTGACATGTGGTACTGTTAGGATTGAGAACATTAATGCTATGGACCTTACTGTTATTAGAGGTTTGTGTAAACTAACCAGATAGCAATAATGATAAAGGGAGAGCTTGGAGTAGCAGAGGACAGTGGGGAGTTACATTTCAAACAGACATTGGAGATATAATACCCCTTTTGTTGCTAAAGAGGTATGAAGGGTCAAGGCATTTGAGTTCCCAAATGAACATGAGAAATTAAGAATAACAGTTTTAATGCACTGATATTAATGTGACCTAAGATGTGCCCTAGATTGTGGGGCATGTGTGCATTGTATTCTGCTTTCCTACAAAGGGACACAATGCAAGCCCTCAACAAAAGCTTGAATGAATAGATGAATGGCTGCCATGCTATGACAACTGAAAGCATTCATGGAGAATGTTCTAGTTAAGGAGATCAGGACATTACAACAGAGGCTGTGCTCTTAGCCAAATGTAGGCTGTGGATCACTCAATCATTTACAGATGTAGTAAAGAGTCAGAACTCATAGTACTCATTCAATCACTCAGTCATTGAGAAATATTCACTGAGCATGGTGCCAGGCAATGGCAATATGTATGGTGGATTAGGACAGACAACGTCTCTGTTTTTGTTTGGGGCTAACATGCCAGTAGGAAAAATAGAAAACATAAAAATTATAAGTGTGATGATAAATGTTGAATTTTGTATTTTGAGGAAAATAAGTATTCTGTAATGGAGAATAACAGAAAAGTGTTAATGAAAAGGAGGATTCAGACATGTGAGGAATGTTCAATGCAGTGAGCACAGCAAGCACAAAAACCCTGCAGCGGGAAAGAGTTTGGGAAGTTCAGGGTACCTGGGAGGCCAGTGTGTCTGGAACCCAGTGTGTAAATGTGGATCTCCTTGATAGAAGATTGCAGTGCTCTTAGGGGTTAGATCAATCAAAACCATGTAGGTCATGAGAGGACATTGATTTTTTATTCCAAAAATAATGGTAAGGGAAGAAAAGGAAGGTTTTAAGTAGAGCAGTGAGATGAGTTGAGAGGAAGTAGGGTAACCTGTGAGAAAGCTATCGCCATAAACCAAACCAGAAATGTGGTGACTTGGGAAAACAATGGCAAAGATGCAAAGAAATAAATGGATTTGAGAAACATTTTGAAGGTAGGCTCAAGAGGATTTATTGTGCTGATTGAAGGAAAGGGGGGGCGACTAGGATTACTGTGAATTTCTTACATTGTAATTAGGTAAATACAGGATGACCAGGGATAGATCAGCTGGGTGGTAAAAAAATCAAGAGGTCTTAGATATGCATTTTTTTAAGTGCCTCCCATACTTACAAGGTCTAACAATTAAGTTTGTGAACTCATCCTGGAAAAAATGTTACATACCTCATTGATAGATATGGTTGCCTTTAAAGAGTTTTCCTTGGCCAACTGGTGACCACAGTGACATTTAGCAGGCCTCCTATGACAACAGCTTTGATGGCCATTCCAGAAAAAGAGTTCCAAAATTGCTCAAAGGGTGGACTAGGCACTAGTTTTGACGTATAGCTTCCCAAGGGTAGTACCTGGGAGGTGACTGTGGTGGTCTTCAGTAATGAGGTATGTAGCAATTTTCTAGGATGAGTTGGTGAACTGAATTGTCCCTATATCAAAGAAGAGTTATTACATAGGTAGCAGAACACAGTAATGTTATCATCACTTTTGTGCTGGTCTTTCTAGAGAGAATTTAGCTTTCTGATGTCCTGCTTGGTGTATTAGCTGTATTTAAGTTTGCTTATGGATTTAACTCAAGAGAAAAGATAGATGTCTTAGGTCTTAATTTTTAGTCTTTACTCCTGACTACTAGTTGTTCCAGTTATATTTCCATGTGAAAATTTTTCCAAAATACAATGGCTTAAAACAATAGCCATGTTATTATATTGCATTTAAATCTATGGGTGATAAATTCAGGTAGAACCCCAATCTATTCCTTATGATAGCAAATGAGGTCATTCATTGGTATTCAGCCAGTAGGCTGGACTGTAAAGCCTAGCTTGACTTCATTTACTTGTTTGACACTAATTTCTTCATGTGGCCTCTCTGGCATGGCCAGAATAGTCAGACTTCTTCTGTGGAGGTTAGCCTTTCTCAGAGGGATAATTCCAAGAAAACCTGGAAGAAGCTGCAAAAGCTTTTCTGTCCTCCTCTTAGAAGTCACATAACATCACTTCTGCTGTATTCTACTTGTTGAAACAGTCACAAGGCTTTTCAGACTCAAGAGAAGGGCACATAGACACTACCTGTGGATGGGAGGACATTCAAAGAAATTGTAACCATCTTTTAAAACTGCCACACTGTTATAAGCACCCTTCTGGTATGAGTCCTCTTTGTGCTGCTGTGGCAGAGTTCCTGAGATTGGGTAATTTAGAAAGAACAGAGATTTATTTCTTACACTTCTGGGGGCTGAGAATTCTAAGGTAGAGAGCCCTGTATCTGGCGACCTTCTTGCTGCATCATTTAATGGCAGAAAGTGGACAGGGATGAGGGTGAGTGAGGGATCAGACTCACAGTGACAAGCCCTTTAATAATTGGCATTAATTTATTTACCTATGCACCCCCATTATGACCCACTTCCCAACACTGTTGCATTGGAGGTTAAGTTTCCAATACATACTTTGGGAGGGGGGGGACACATTCTTTTTCTTCCTTCTATTTAATTAATTTATTTATGTATTTTTTGAGACAGAGTCACCCTCTGTAGAGTGCCACGGCATCATAGCTCCCAGCAACCTCAAACTCTTGGGCTCCAATGATCATTTTGCCCCAGCATCTCAAGTAGCTGGAACTATAGAAGCCTGCCACATGCCTAGCTAATTTTTTTAGAGTTGGAGTCTCCGTTTTGTTCAGGCTGGTCTCAAACTCCTGAGCTTAGGCAATCCACCTGCTTTGGCCTCCCAGATTGCTAGGATTAAAGGCATAAGCCACCGCTCCTGGCCTGGGGAGACATATTCAAACCATAGCACTTCCACATCTCATACCTTTACTTACAACAGTTATGCGAGATGGTTTTAGTTTCTGAGCCCCTTAAAATACCTAAGTCCATCACTTTAAGGTGAATATTAACTCAATAAATGGAAAGGTGAAGAGGCAAACAAGAAATGAAGTAAGTTTTCTAGTGATAGGAATCTTAGGATTCTCTTGATAACAAAAAGTCTTCTAAAGGAAGCAAAATAGTAAAGAAGGAACATAGACCTATAAATAAGAAAATAGTGGAGAATTGTGCCATGCTACCAGCATTGGAGGCAATCCTTGGCCACAAGTCTGCACACTCCTTTGCAAAAAGGTCTTGTAAAAGCAGAACCTTTCATTTCACCTTTGTTGTTTCCTATGACCCTTGCATTATCTTAAAAATAAAGAAACACATCATCTTTTCTCCAGCATGACTTTGGCTGTGGTATTGCCACTGCTGGATGTACATTCTTTCTAAGCTCTGGATTGCCTTTCTTAACTGTGGTCATTACCATGTCACCCACACCAGCAGCAGGAAGTCTCTTGAGTCATCCCTTAATCCCCTTCATAGAGATGATCTACAGATTTTTGGCTCTTGTGTTGTCTGCATAGTTGATTGCCGCTCCTACAGGAAGACCCAGGGAGATCCAAAATTTCTCATCAGAGGACCCACCACATCCTCACTTTGACATCTTGAATGGCCAGAAAAATAAGAGTCTTCGTTTGTAATAAGAGAATGTCATTCTGTTCCACAAAAATTAAGTGGTTCCATTCTTCATTTGTGTGGTAGTAGCATAGGGTGATGGTTAATTTTAATGTATCAATTTGGCTAGTCCATGGTATCTAAATATTTGGTCAATTGTGTTGTTATTGCTGTGAGATATATAATTTTAGACGAGATTAACATTTAATTAAGTGGACTTTGAGTAAAGTACATAACCCTACATAATGCGGGTAGGTCTTATCCAATCTGTTGAAGGCTTTAAGGAAAAAAGAAGGAAGTCCTTTAGGGAGGAGGGAATTCCACCTGTAGATTGTTTTCCAACTAAAACTACAACTCAGCTTTTCTCTAGGACTCCAGCCTGCTGTCCTACCTTATAAATTTTGACTTGCCAGCTTTCAAATTTACATGAGCCAATTCATTAAAATACCCCAATCCCATCTACACACATACACATATCTCTATCTCTCTCTCTAGCTATTTACACACATGTGCGCACACACACAGATTCTATTGATTGTTTCTCTAGAAGACCTTGACTAATAAACATAGTAATAGAGGCTATGTTCTGAAATGACTGTTTATATCCCTAATCTCAGCTAACTAACAAATAAACATGGACCAACGGCAGTGTAGGAAAATCTCTCACTAGAATTTGGATAACAGCTGAGTAAATTGGCTTCATTTGAAATGTGGAAATCACCACCTGTTCCTGTAAGAATTCCTGAAGGAATTCCTGTAGGAATTATCATCTAAGTAGAAGAACAAAAATACTCCCTATGAGATACAATAACATCTATTTCTTTAGACCAGGAGTTCTCAACTTTAGTATTAATACCACCTAGAGAACTTGTTAAAAGATGCCAATGCTTTTAATCCCACCCCAGACCATTTAACTTCATTTCTAAGAGAAGGGCCTGGGCATGTATAGTTTTATTTCCATTTATGCCATGACTTTAATGTGTAGCTTGTCTTAGGAATCACTGACCTAGACTAAAAGTTACAACATGACAACAGTTGGGCTGAAGCCATATTTTCTGGGCTAGCTCTGTTTTTTGTTTGTTTGTTTTCTAATAATTTGAATTTGAATGCTTTGTGGAATCTATTTTGCAGTTCACCACAAATAACACTTTTTTCAGTTACCTTTCACCTACCTGCTTTACCAATTAAAGTTACCTTGTATTCATCTGATGCCTTTTGAGTTCATAAGCCCTGAATACTAGGCTGTAAATTATAATCATCAAATACACGCACACACACACACACACACACTCTCTAGGTGAGAATAACAATAGAAAGGTTGGGAAGTGCATTTGGCAATTCACGAGGAGTACGTTTAAATTCAAGCAAGGTGACACTTGGGAAAACATTGATTCTGATTATTCCAAGAGCAAGACTTCATGAAGAATCTCAATGATGAAAGGAAACTTCGTCTCTTCAACTAATTGAAAAGCAGACAGATGATACTGTGATTGTTTAGGTATCTTTAAACGTATATGCTAGATTTTTCTTCTTAATACTTAAGTACCTTATTGGTTTATAAATTGTTAATTTTAATTTGATGCTTCTAAGTTATCATGAAGATCTGTAATTCCCTCTCAAAAGTATGTCTATGCTCACTGCTTTTGAAATTTGTGAGAAAGAAGGCTTTTAGCTTTATAGTCACAATGTTTTTTTCACATAAATGCTCTGGTAACAATGTCCAGAGAACTTTGGTAATTGTTTGATTTGGGCAATGATGTCATTGACATTTTATTTGTGAAAATATATTTTTTTAAATCATAGCTAACTCTTGACTTTAAGTATTACTTTTATTGGGATAATAGAACTATAAAAGAGGCAAAACCCATATCTAATTTCAGTACATCAACTTTAAAGGAAGAATTACCAGAATTTATCAGAATAAGAATTTTAAAAATCAAACACTTTAGGAGTTCAGACTGCATTAGACAATTGTCACAGATGTTTTCCAGGCTTATGTTGGTCCAAGCAATAAAATGTGCTATAGACGGCTGGTAAATGACCTACTTTTGAGTTCTTCCTCCCATCTCATGAGCTATCTATTGCCATTCTACACTGTTTCTATGGAAGAATGCTTTCTATGAGGTAAATATTTTGAGCGAATATCTTGAGTGAATTTAACTAAAATGTAAAGATTGCAAGATAATCTAAGAAACTTACGAGCATTTTCAAATCAGTATCAAAAGATCTTCATTTCCTGATGACGAGGAAGGTGCTGAATGTTCCAGAACAGGACTGTGTCAGCTGTTCATTCTGATAAGATTGTATTGCAATAAAGATTGTGTCAATTCTATTACTTAACAGAAAATACACTTTCCTTAGGCATGCATGGTTATAAATTCTTCTTCTACTGTTTAATGGGAGCCAGAGGGAAATTAATAAATGGCTTAATAGGAAGATGCAAAATCTAGGGCCGTTAAATCATTTGTTCACATTCTTGCAGTGAAAGTAACCCTAAAATCTTCCAACATTCAAAAGAGTTGAATAAATGATAGACTTCAGCTGAATATTGTTCACAGATGCCTTAGGCATGTAGAATTTTCCTGAATCAGGTCAGCACTTATTTATTTTGAAATAGTGGCTATAGTTTATGGTGTGGT
Organism: Loris lydekkerianus; assembly: GCA_963574355.1. Taxonomy (NCBI): domain Eukaryota; kingdom Metazoa; phylum Chordata; class Mammalia; order Primates; family Lorisidae; genus Loris; species Loris lydekkerianus. The sequence continues at coordinate 29,707 of CAUYPK010103324.1, forward strand.
CATTATTTTGATGATGTTAGAGAAATTTCTCAAATTTTATAATCTTATTTTGATGCCAAGCTCAAAATTATCTGTTGTATAGCAGGTTTAATCATATTACATCTATTGCTTATGCCCAGATTTAATCCACGGGTAAAAGCCAAATAGAATGCCCTTTAGAAAAACTGAAATCATCTTGGAATTCAATGAGCTCAGGACAGCCAAGGCCAATTAATGGCAGTCAATACTTTGGTTCCGGTTGTTAATGGTATCATTAACATGTTATGGTATGTTCTGGCTACGGTTTTTGATGCATATATCAGTCCCTTTCCCAGCTATGTTGGCAAAAATCCTATCATATTTCATTTCAAACCTGAAGCACATGGGAATTGTTTGAGAGTGCATTTTATGCTGTTATTCAGTAATCCATAAAGAAAGAATCTTTGCAATTAAGAGCATTTTGGTTTGTTTCTTCATTAAATTAGAAATGATTTGATTCTGTAACTAATGCCTCTCTTCCATGCTGAAATAGTTCACAACACTATCATCAAGTTCTGGAACATTTGTATTCTCTTGCCCCTCAAAGTTACAATAACGTCTTTAAAACGTAGAAAATAAATAATTCATAAACCTCAAAATAGGCTCCTGAATAATTGAGTTGTTAGTTTATATTTGAATAGATATGAGCGATCAACAGACCACATTTCATTTTAAGTTGTCATTATTGTGTGCAGAGCCTAATATACATTATATGACTCAGTGATCAAGTCACAATTATTTAAATTTAGGAGTTCAACTTTTCAATGAAGGAACATTTCCCCCCAGTAAGATTCCTCTGAAAGTTTGGCTCCAAAACCACTTTAATTTATCTGTTTAATCATGATGCACATTGATTAGCAAATTATCTGAATTTTATTAATATTAAAATAAATAATTGAGGCCTCATGAATGATATCTTCTGTCTTGCATTATTTAAAATGTATACAATATGTTTGGGATTAAAAATAAGTTTCTAATGTGCACTTATATGTTCTATTTTCCTTAAGCTGCAAGTTATTTGAAAAAGTGTATGAGTAAAAGCTAATCATTAACATTCAAATGAATTCATCTTTTCATCACATTGTAAATTAGTATAATAATTAGCTCAAATAACTTAATTTACATAATGTGACTGTACTTTAGGTTGCCTCTTTTCAAGAAGCAGAATTCATAGGCAAGAAAAAAAAAAGAAAAAGAGAGAAGGGTTTTGAAGAGCAAAAAAACTCTAATGTCACTAATGTAGAGGGTATTTTAAAGAGTACCCCGGGCAATTTTCCAACATTACCATTCCATCATTCCTCACCAGAGCCCCGGATTTCCAAAAGGTGTTCCCAATTATAATATAAGATAATGTGCCAGGATATAAAGAAATAAGACTTATACATGCCTCCTTCTCAAGTTTGGATATTGCTTTATTCTTTATTACCTATGTACCTACATTTCAAGGAGTATTTTTAGCCTGTACTAAAATAATAATATTGCTTGTTTGAATTATTTGTTAACTTGGATGAAATAAGAAAAATCTTACAGGTGAGCATCAGAATGTCTTATAAAGTTTATTTAAAAATATAATGCCTGGTTTCTACCCATAAAAATTTCCATTCACTTTTCTGGAAGTTAGTTCATTTTTCTGCTATATATATAGACATATATATATATTTTTTAATTGTTGGGGATACATTAAGGATACACAGAGGCAGTTTACATTAATTGCTTTTGTTAGACATATTTGTGTCCCATCCCCAAAAGTTGAGCCCTATCCCTTGACCTCCACACCCTCCCTCTTTCCGTTTAAAACACTGTAGAGCCCAAGTTGAGAGCCACTGAGTTAAATTCTCTAGGGTTCAAATAATTAAAAGGAGGTAAGAGATGAACTCAGGTACGTGTTTTTGTAAAAGGGAAAATTTTATTGTCACTGAAAAACTGTCTACAAGTTAATTGCATATATTTGCATATTTATTGCAAGAGCAAATACTTGATGAAACAGATTAAAGGCCACATGAATGAAGTGAAATTGGAGACTGAGGCTGGCTCCCATCCCTGGGTTCTACGAGGCAGCAAAGAGAGAGTGGAGCCTTGTTTCTAGTAGGTTTGGAAAAAAGTTATGTTTCCATAACAGTAAAGCCTCTACTGTTGCTCTACTATGTTCAGTGATTATGCAAAATGACTCAGAAAGATGATTTTGGCAATATGAAGGAAGTTTTTTAGCTTCATATGGTAATAACCACAGACTAATGTTGCTAAGTAGACTTTATGATAACTAAAATTATTAATCTAACGTTAGCCTAAAAAAACTTGAGATATCTTATAAAAAAAGAAAGAACATTAAGTAGTTCAGTATAGTAGATATTCCAAGCCATAACTATAGAGGATTAAACATCATACTTACGACAACAGTCACCAATATCATAACTCATCTGAGGAATTACTGAGAACATGACATTCTCCTGGCAAGCCTGGAAAGCTCTTGTGACTTGCAAGGCAAGGCACCAAGTAACTCAGTAATCCTGGAGGAGCAAAGTTCAGTCTGGTAGGAGTAAGGCTAATGGTCATGACACATAACATAGGCAAAACTTATTTTGGGTTTGTTAATCTGAGTCTATCCCATCAATAGATGGTAGGGAGTCCTAATACAATAATTCATAGTCAACATAGTGTAAAATGTGTTTTCTGTGCTGAGCAGATCTGGCCTAGAGAAGTCATTTCGTAGGATTGTTCTCCACTTTCAGTTAGGTAGTTTGATTAAAAATAATGGATAAAATGACATCACAACAGGCCCATAGGCTTTTAGAATAAAAGGGGGGAAATGGGGCATTCAACTGCACAATTACAAAGGTAAGTATTATAATGAGAGCTCAGGATTGAATTTCAAGAAGCAGGGAAGGGGCCAGGAGAGGTGAGAAAAATAATCAGTTAAACACAGGGAGGAGGGAAGACATTGCTTTTCAAGGAAGAAGAGTCCATCCATGCCAAGGTCAGGCTTCAAATGGAGAGTGACTAGGAGGACATAGGAGCTCCAGTCTGAGAGACTCTTCCTGGAAAATGGCTCAATAATCAATAACGCTGCTGCTGCTTTACTGGTGGTGATGATTAATATTTACTATGTGCCAGCTACTATTCCAAGCATTTTGCCCATATTAATTTATTTAATCTTCAAACAACACTATGGAATAGGTACATTATCATCTCTTTTCCATAGATGAAGATTTGAGAGACAAGACCTTTATTAATTTACTCACTCAATACATATTATAATGGTATGACAGAACAGAAGAACATATTGCTGAGAAGTCAACCAACAAAATAGAGATGATGGTTACACTCCCATTTATAAGGTCTGATAATTAAGTTCACAATCTCATCCTAGAAACAGTGCTACATGCCTCATTGCTGAGCATCACTACAGTCACCTCTGAAGCACTCCCCGTGGGAAGAAGCTCTGCACTGATGCCAGAACCTAGTCCACCCTTCAGAGGAATCTGGGAACTCTTTGTCCAGAATGCCTATCAAAGCTATTGTCATATTGCCCTTGACATACTGAATGTCATCAAAATTCCTTTCAGTATTTTCTGTGTCTTCATGTACAGAAAAAGTCAGTCATTGGGGGCCAGATCAGGTGAGTAGGGAGGGTATTCCAATACAATTGTTTGTTTAGTGGCTAAAAACTCCCTCACAGACAGTGCCACATGAGCTGGTTCATTGTCATGATACAAGAGCCATGAATTTTTGGCCAAGATTTTCAGTTAAGATTTTCATGTTTCTCTATTGATGTGTACTTGGTCTGCTATGCTTCCAACACTCATCTGACAATGTTGACCCATGATTCAATGAATTTTTGCAATATTTTCATCAATTCTTCTTGTTACTGGTTGTCCGGACCTCTCTTCATCAGTGACACTTTCTCTCCCTTCAGAAAAACATTTCATCCAATTGCACACTGCTGTTTTCTTCATGGCATTACCCCATTAACTTGGACTAACATGTCCCTTATTTCACTTCCACTCATGCCAAGTTTAACAAGAAACTTAACGTTTGTTCATTGCTTTAATTCAAACCCCGACATCCTCCTGGCAGCACACAAAAATACACAACAATAGTGAACACAATTCAGCAGGCACTGCCAAATGTCAACACGAGCAGAGCTGTGAGACGCTGATATGCCAAGGTTTTGAGACCTGAGTTATTTCTACTGTGCTACCAAGATTTGTGCATGGAGTCAAGTTTGCAAACGTAACTGTCAAACCTCATCTGTTTTATTTGTCCTAAAACTTAATTCATTAAATCAATAATTGAGTACCTATTATGGAACAAACTGCATGCTAAACACCAGATACACAACAGGTGGACATGTCATATGTGATTCTTAATATTCCTGGAGTTTATGATATCATTAGGAAGACATGCAGTCTCACAGATAATCTTTTTTCACTCTTGCTAATTACTAAATTGAGTTTGAAGGATCAGGGAGAGCTTGTCAGCCTAAAAGAGTTGTCGAGTGTCTAGTTCTCATTGTTAATGAATAGAATAATTCCTGACTGATATTTTGGCAGAGCATATTGATGTTTATTTTTAACGTAATCATTCTTTTAAGACTTTACTATAAAACACAAAATGTAAGGCCATGTTTGTGACTAACAGCAACAACTCTCCTATAATGACCTCCACATAGAGGAGAAGGACAAAGTATAAAAAACACTTAAAAACCGTTTTAGGGTTTATGGCAAAACACACCCACATACACACATGATGGTATAGTCATAACATTCCTGGGTCTAGAAAGATTTTTAAAAACTACACTCAAAAGGATTTACCTTTACCCCTTTTGCATCTTTTTTAAGTTTTATTTTTTAAATATTTGTTTTTAGGGTTTTTATTTTGTTCCTTTTTGAAGTATTGTTGCCAGATAAACTATAGTATGTTCAATTTAATTTATTTTATTTTATTATTTTATATATATATATATTTTTTTTTTTTTATTAAATCATAGCTGTGTACATTGATATGATCATGGGGCATCATACACTAGCTTCACAGACCATTTGACATATTTTCATCACAATAGTTAACATAACCTTCCTGGCATTTTCCCAGTTACCGTGCCAAGACATTTACATTCCACATTTACTAAGTTTCACATATACCCTTGTAAGATGCCCCGCAGGTATTATCCCACCAGTACTTCTTAGCAGACACCCCTGTCTAATCTGTGTCTATCCTAACTGGCTTCCCTAAAGGAAATCCTCACACCTATCAATCCATCCTATACACTATTGTTACAGTTATTTTTATGGAACACTTCCCATCATTTTTCATAATCTCCTACAGACAAATCTTGCCTATCACCTCTCACTATCACTCTTTATTCCATTCTCAATGACTCTATCCTGTCTTTCCCCATTTCACCTTTTATGTTTTAATATCCTCTTGCCTAAATCTCTGTCCCAGCCAAGCTTATCTGCCTTACAGAATCACATGAGTTTTCATCCTTTTATCAGTACCCTCATAACCATCACAAACGTTGACTCCACCTTCTCTCCCTCTGTACCTGCTGGCTCCATGTGGCGCCCTCTCTCAAGCCTGGGAAAAAAGGAAAAATCAGCAATACCAATCCTCTCTTTCTTTAAAATTTTGTCATTTTGTTCGTTATTAATTTTTCATGTAAGTTGTGATTTCAAAAAATATTGCATTCAAGTATGCTTTATTTTGATTACCAAGTTTTTTGACACCCCCTTTGAATTTTGCATCAGAGGCACATGCCTCCCTTGCCACTCTGTGGGCCTGGTCCTGCTGTGTGGTTTCCTCTCTTGCCATTTCACTCCTCCTGGAAGGTGTCCCTGACAAAGACTTTAAGTGCTGACAGCACCCTTGATCTGCATTTTTAGCCTTGCTCTAATCCTTGCCTGCTGCCAAGGATACGGTGGGTGTACATTGCCATGACAGAGTTCTTGTCATCTGCAGGTTCGGGGCATCTGGGCCCTCTCTAGGATCAAGGCTCCTATCCTGTCCTCTTCACAAGGCTGAATACCCTGCCTAAATGGATACTTGATAAAGAAACACACGCACATGAACATAAGAGCTGCATGGTGATCAAAGCTTCAGATATCAAGACGAGATAATAGAAATGTCAACTTCAGAGAACACAAGAGGAACAGGCAAACAAAAAAAAAATTCTCACATTACTCCACTGTTATTTTGCCTTAAAAAATTATCTATGCATACATTAGGTTTAGCTCATCAAGAATCCTGGAAGTACATAAATAGAAAAGTGAAATGGGCATTGGCACATTTCTGGGTTGTAGACTGCAGGAGGTGAGTCTGAGCACCCTGCAGGTTGTGCTGGGCCACAGCCCATTAGTGATTTTACAACTGTCACTCCCACCAGCACAGAACCCTCTTGATCCAGTCCATCTCTTTCACAGTGAAAAGGAGGAGAGACAGCTCCTTCTACCTCAGCAGGAAAACACACGGCTATCAAATAACAAGGTTAAGTATTTCTGAAGCATGTGGCTGCATAAATTAGTTTCATCTCACTAGACAAAGGAGACATACCATGTTTGAAGACAGGCACATGTGAATCTGAAGGTGGGGCTTTAAGAACTGAACAGGACTGGGTGCTACTGTTTTTTTTTTTTAATTAAATCGTAGCTGTGTACATTAATGCGACATGGGACACCATACACTGGTTTTATAGACTGTTTGACACATTTTCATCACACTGGTTAACATAGCCTTCCTGGCATTTTCTTAGTGGATGCATTGTTTTAAGCTTTTCAGTAGACAGATTTAGGAGACTGTATGTGTGTACACACATACACACATGCATTCACACATGTATATGTATATATACACACACGTATGTATATGTATAATGCATATATGTTTATGTATGGAACCATGAATTTATATTGGTCCTCTGATTGCATTCCAACCTTAATGTTATAGGATTATTCCTTGCCTTCCCCCATTCCATATTCATATTCCCTTTTTCTAGAAAGAACCCTGGTTCCCAGTGATATCCATATATTACTCTTTTGTTCAGTCATATAACACACACACACACACACACACAATTCTTTCAGTATTATAACACTTGTACCACTGTGAAAAAAAAGTAGTATTCAAAACATGGTTTTAGTTTTTTTAAAAGATAAAATGTATGTAGATAAAGTATCTCCATTTAGTGTGATTATGTTATTTATCTGACATACTCTTATGTTTATTTGTTTCTGTTTGCACTTAGTTTTACTTCTGCCTTTCTCGTGCTTGTTGATCTAACTTTGTTTTGAATGTGCAGATCATTATCATAATTCCGTACATCAAAACATTACAAAAAAATCATGCTCATAGAAGCATCACATTCTCCTCTCCCCTCCTTTTAAACTCCCAGTAGATGAACAATTTCATGTTTTTTTTTTTTTTTTGCTAGATCCTTTCATTATTTATTTAGAAAAAATAAGCACCGATATAAATTTCCTTCTTTGTCATGAAAAATATACATGGAAGTAATATCTGTGATTCTATTTATACTTAAAAAGCAGTATATACACTATCTTTATCTTCCTATGTTCTTGCTTTTTATTATTATTAATGTATTTTGGAAATTATTTGACATTATTTCATATCTCTTACCTTTCCTTTTGAGTGATAGTTTAATGGGGATTCAAATTGTGAATCCAAAGTTTACTTAAACACTTTGCACATTCTACCCTACCAGGTTTTGGACACTATTGATGTTGATGAGAAGTCTGCCATTGGTATAATTGTTGTTTTTTCTAGAATTTGGTTTTACTCCTTGTCTTTGAAGTTTTGAAGATTCAGTAAGATGGGCTGAGTTATAGGTTTGTTTTTTTTATCGATTTGCATTAGCTTTTGAAATGTTGTATATACTAAAAAATGTTGCTTTAAGTTTGAAAACTTATGCGATATTTCATTTGATTTTCCTCCATTTTCTTCTTCTTTAACAGGAGTTAGAGACACGTTGGGGTTTATTTTCTAGCATTCATCATTGTATTTTCTTATTTTTACTTCCTTATCTCTGTACTGTTCTTTCTTCAGCCATGTTCACTTATCAATCTTATTGTCATATCTACTCAGCTATTTTATTATTTTGCTTTTGTCATACTTTGGATCATTGTTATAATTATGAAGAATTCTCAAACAATGCAATTATTTAATTATTATTGTGTAACTTACCTCTCTGAGTAATCAAGACTCTTACTTTACAATTTTTGTCAGACTGCCTCTTTTTAAAAGAATGTTAATAGATTAAGGGGGTACAGATGTTTTTTGTTACATGGATAAATTGTATAATACTGAAGTCAGGGTTTTTAGTGTTATGTCACCAGAATAGTGTACATTGCACCTTATAGGTAAATTTTTATTCCTCACTCCTTCACGGCCTGCCTCCTTCTTAGTTCCTGATGTCCATTACATCTCTTTATAACCGTGTGGACCCCTCATTTAGCTCCCACTTATAAGGGAGAACATGTGATTTTTTTTTTTTTTTTTTTTTTTATTACTGAGGTATTTCACTTAGGATAATGGTCTCCAGTGCCACCCAAGTTGCTATCAAGGATGTTATTTCATTCCTTTTCATGGCTGAGTAGTACTCTATGCTGGGATATGTGTATGTGTGTATGTATCACATTTTCTCTATTCATTCATCCATTGGTGGGTACTTAATGTCGATTTCATATCTTTGCTATTGAAAATTAAGCTGCAATACGTATTAAGGAACAAGTGTCTCTTTTTTAAAAATGACTTCTTATTCTTTGGGTAGATGCCCTGTAGTGAGATTGCTGGATCAAATAGTAGGGTTTTTAGTTCTCTAGTTTACATTCCTACCAACAGTGTATAAGCATTCCCTTTTCACCACTTCCACATCAAAATCTATTGTTTTTGACTTCTCATTAATGGCCATTCTGATAGGGGAAAAGGAGTATCATTGTAGTTTTGCTTTGCATATCCCTGATGGTTAATGACATTGAACAGTTTTTCATATGTTTGTTGGCCATTTGACTATTTTTTTTTTTTTTTTTGAAAAAAGTCTTTTCATGTATTTTGTTCAGCTTTTGATGGTGTTATTTCAGTTTTTTTGGTTGATTTGCTTGAGTTTATAGATTATGGGTATCAGTCCTTTGTTGGATGTAAAGCTTCATATATTTACTCACATTCTGTAGATTGTCTATTTATTTTGTCAAGTATTTACTTTGCTGTTTAGAAACATTTTAATTTAGCTATGCTCCATTGATTTATTTTTGTTTTTGTTGTATTTGCCTTTAGGATCTTAGTCATAAATTCTTTGTGTAGGCCAATACATAGAAGAGATTTTTCCACATTTTATTTGAGAACTTTTATGATTTTGCATCTTATATTTATATCTTTAATTCATCTTGAATTAGTTTTTGTATACCGTAAGAGATAGAGATTCAGTTTTATTCTTCTCCATGTGTCTATCCAATTATCTCAGAACCATTTATTGAATAGGGTGGTATTTCTGCAATGTGTGTTTTTGTCTACTTTGTTGAAAATTAGTTTGTTATAGCCATGTGGGTTTATTTCTGGGGGTTTTATTCTGTTCCACTGGCCTATGTATCTACTTTTGCATGAGTACCATCCTGTTTTGGTTACAATAGCTTTGTAGTATAATTTGAAGTTAGGTAATATGATGCCTCCAGATTTGATCTTTTTGTTTAGGATTGCTTTGGCTGTCTGGGCTCTTTTCTGTGTCCAAATGAAATTTAGGATATTTTTTTCTAGCTCTGTGAAAAATGTCATTGGTATTTTGGAATTGCATTGAATCTGTAAATCACTTTGGGCAGTACGCACATTGTAACAATGTTGATCTTTCAATGCATGAGCATGAAATGTTTCTTCATTTGCTTGATAAATATCAGCTATGATTTTTCTTCAGTGTTTTATAATTCTCCTTCTAGAGATTTTTTATATCTTTGGTTAAATATATTTCTCGGTTTTTCATTTTTTTGCAGCTATTATAAATGGTACCGAGTTCTTGATTTTATTCTCACCTTGACTGTTTAGTGCACAGAAATGCAACTAATTTGTGTACATTAATTTTTTTAACCTTAGACTTACAGAATGTATTAATTCTAGAAGTCTTTTGGAGGAGTCTTTAGGGTTTTTTAGATATAAGATCATATTGCTGGCAACAGAAGTAGTCTAACTTTCTGTTTCTCAATTTGAATGCTCTTTGTTTATTAATATTTCTCATGCATGATTGCTAAATATCTAGACTTCCAGGGCTATGTCTAATAGAAGTGGTGGCAGTAGGCATCCTTGTTTTTTTTTAAATCTTAGGGAGAATGCTTTCAACTTTCCTCCATTCAGTGTCAGGTTGGTTGTGGGCTTGTTATATACAATTTTTGTTATTTTGAGGTACATTCCTTCTGTGCCTAGTTTGTGAAGGGTTTTTATTATGAAGAGCTGAAGAATTTAATAGAATGTTTTTAATAGAATGTCTGCATCCATTGAGATAATCATATGATTTTTGTTTTTAATTCTGTTTATGTGGTGAATCACATTTATTCATTTGAGTATTTTGAACCATCTTTGAATTCCTGGGATGAAAGCCTACTTGATCATTGTGATTATCTTTTTGATGTGCTGTTGGATTCAGTTTGCTAGTATTTTGCTGAGAATTTTTCCATCTATGTTCATGAGGAATATTGGTCCTTAGTTTTCTTTTTTGGTTATATCATTCCATAGCTTTGCTATCAGGGTGATATTGGCTTGCACGGAAAGCTTGTAACACAGCTGATCTCCCACAATACCCTGTTTTTCTGTGGTTGTCACAATCAAAGCCAGTGCTGGGAGATACCTGTGCAGAGTGGCGGGTGGTCTCTAAACCACTACTGGAAGCTCAGGTGAGTCACGGTAGCAGAAATTCCTGTCCTGAATAGAGCTGGCTGCAGCAGTGGCTGCAGCCTTGGTGTGGCTGCTCACCACTCCCAAGTTCATCAGTGGCAGCTCCACCCCTCTGGTGGCTGTCTAGGTGGTGGTGATGAATGTTGGGGCCATCAATATCTGCTTTGCTCGGGTGCCCTGGTGGTGGTGGTGGGTCCACAACACCCAGTCACAGGGCATGCAAAAGGATCTGGCTTCTGAGCTCTATCGCCAGATCAGCAGGGACAACGTGAAGAAGATGCAGTGGTACTGATCCCTGCCTAGACGGAACACTTTAGGGGTGAAGTCTCCAAATGGAGTTTGTTGCAGGGACCCAAGTTCAGAAGCCTGCAGGAGACTGCTGTGCCTGCTCTCCGAACAGTACTGCTGCACAGTCTCCAAACAGTTCTCTCCATCACTCCTGAGGCCTGTGGTCATGGAGAAGCCCTTTCGCAGCTTGAGTTGCAATGTGTGGGGAGAGTGTGGAGCACCAGGTTTCTCTCCCCTGTCTCATCCCCACATATGTGCCTTTCCCAGGCACCATTCATCTTGCTGAGTGGGTCACTCCACTACCCTCTCCTTCACTTTGGTTGTCTCCAATTGCTTCTTTCTTGATTCATAATTCTCTCTCCAAGGCAATTCATCCATAAATGAACGTATACTCATAGCTCTTGATCCTATCCTTGAGGGCACATGCAGTTTGTTTCTAGTTTACTATCTTAGCCTCCCAGACTTCCTCTTAATTTTACAAGAGTGAATTCATGTTTTGATTTTTCACTTTATTGGTTGTCTTTCTTCATACTTGATTAAAAAAAAAAATTGGGTTGGTGGGCTCATTTCAAGTTAGAAAAATTATTTTTCTTTCTTTCTACCCTTGTCAGTAGTTTCATATCTTTTGTAGGAATTCCAAACTACCTCCCCTATGTCTTCAGTCCTGAGGCTGATTCTCTAATAGCATTTTGGACTTTAGCTTTATGGTGATTTTAGAGACAATGGATTGCCTAGCTCAATTTCAGACTAATTGTGTTTTTTGCAGTCCTTCTTCCTTGGGTCCATAGTTTCCTATAGACTCTGGGATAAAATTGGCAACCTACTTGGTTTCTGTTCCCGTTTGTGCGTGGGGATACCCCCATACATAGCAAATCCCTAGCCTACTTGGTTTCTGTTCCCGTTTGTGCGTGGGGATACCCCCATACATAGCAAATCCCTAGCCTCAGGCAGTAAGCCCAGTTTTGTTCACTCATCTCTCAAGGAATACTTTTATATCTTTATCCTATAACTGCAACTTCTGGCTTCCTGCTCGGAAGGCTAGTAGATTCTTTATTTCAACTCCTCTTTTCAATATTACATTTCCAAATATAAAAACATGTTTTTTCTTCAAACCAAATTTTCAGGTGAAGACATTAAAATATTAAGATAAAATTATTTGTCTCCAGCCACATAATTAATGAGTGGAAGGGCTGGGATTTACATTCAGGTATTCTTGGCATCAGATTCCATAATTTTTCAATGGCTCCAAGCAGTCGTTCTGTTGGCTTTTATTTATTCATTTAACACTTTCCTAAACATCTAATGAGTTTGGGCTTTCTTTTCTAATTTAGACTATAAATGAGAGCACTTTTCCTTTCTAAATGAGTGATGATATTGTGGAAGAGATACTGGGCTGTACATAAAATTCTCTGAATTCTGCTGTTGGCTTGGAAATTAATTGTTTCTGGCCCTCAGCTTTCTATTTATTTATTTATTTATTTATTATTTATGTATTTATTTATTTTAGATCATAACTGTGTACATTACTGCATTTATGGGGTACAATGTGCTGATTTTATATACAATTTGGAATGTTTACACCAAACTGGTTGACATAGCCTTCACCTCACTTATTTAATTGTTGTGTTAAGACATCTCTCCTAAACATTAAATGGTTTAACTCAGATGAGCTCTAAGTTCATTTTCAGTTGCAATGGTTTGGTGTGTGTCACTTTAGTTTGCTCCATTCTCACCAAGCTGTAGGTTGCTGAATGAATATCATATTATCAAAATATGTGTATTATCTATCATTGAGACTGTTCTTTACAAAAAAATTCCATATAAAAACAGTATGGGCTCATCGCCATGAGCAGATGGTTAGTAAGTAGTTTAATGTTTCCATATGGAACATTGTTGTTAAGCCCTGGGCTTAATGGGTCTTTCCTTCCCCCTTTTAAATGCATAGATCATTACTGGGAATGATTAAGATAATGCACCTAAAAATTGAAATATGCCCAGTAATTTCCAGGATGACACTAACGGGCCACCTATGTAAATCTATCACAATTTATCCTGGGAATGATAGATGAATGCCTGAACTCTCATGAAAATAGTTAAACATTAAACATTGTCACAATAAATCAGATTTGAAGAGAACTCATATCATTATATACAGAAAAATGAAAAAACACTTCACAAAAATATACATATAAATAGCCAATAAGCACATGAGAAAGTGTTTACTCAAAATTAAAACCACAATGAGATAAACTATAAATGGCAAAAATCAAGCAGACTGGCATCTCTATGTGCCAGACACTACATGGAGCAACTGGAACTTTCACACGTTTCTGGTGGGAGTGGAAATTGGGAAAATGTCCTGCAGTTTTGTAAAAAGTTAAACATTGACATACCCCGTGACAGAATAGTCTACTCCTTGGTATTTATTAGGTTAGACACGTGAAAACCTAAGTCCACAGAAGACTTAAATAATGTTTCTAGAAGTCTTATTAATAAAAGTCAAAATCTGCAAACAGTGCAAATGATCATCACAGGATAATACAAAATTAAAGAATATTAATTTAATGGTATAGCATTTGGCAACAAAAAATATTGAGCTATTATTACATATAACAACGTGATGGATTTCAGAAACATCATATTAACTGAAAGAAGCAACATGCAACAAAAGGTTGATTCTATTCATTCAAAGTCCAGGAATAGGCAAAACTGATCTCCAGTGATAAAAATCAGAAAGTTGTTGCTTCTGTGGAAAATAGTGACAGGGAAAGGGCCCAGGGAACTTTCTGAGGTGATGAAGATATTTAATTTAATATTTTCTTTGAGAAAGTAGTCAGGTGTATAAAATTGTCAAAATTCATTGAACTGAACCTTAACAACTTGTGCATTTCACTGAATGTTAATTATACCTCATTTTACAGTACTACAGAGAAATTGATATATTCCAGGGTTTGAACTCAGTCATAGATTATATTGATAGCTAGGAAATATTCACACCTCATACTTTTTTAGCACTCAGTATAAATTAGTTTTTAATCTCTTTGAAATGCAAAAATCTCTTTACCAGATACTTTTGTTTAGTTGGAGAAGCGAGACATTGCAATGTCAGCTTTGCACCATAGAGAACCCAGTGAGGGGTGGCTTAGTGTTGAGTATCTGAAGTAAAGTCAGTGCCCCTTCCCAAAAAAATATGGTCATGGAGCCATTCACCAAGGATTGTGCTTCAGTGTGCTCTGTTGATCTCTTTAAAGTTTCTCTTAAAACTTGTTTCCTTAAACATGTATTTACATAGTTAGAATGTTCTGGACATGCATCCTGTGTTTCTTATACACTTTCTACCAAATGAGGGGAGGAGGGGACATGTGGAATCAGCAATGAAAATTCTTATCCCTGAATAGATCACAATCAAAATGCCTTTGTCTTACTAAGTTTTATAAGCAATTTTTCTGCTGTGTTACTTCAGGGTTGTACAAAGGACGATGACCTGGTGGTGACAGATATATTATGCTGTAATATATAGTAAGGAAAGCACGGCTTTCTTGGCTCTACAACACATTGGCTGTGTCACTTTCAACAAAGTTTTAATGTTTCTGAGTCTATATCTTTTTATTTTTGTATTATACTATGTGATATGTGATAATACTATCTAAGTAATGGGGTTTGTATTTATGGCTTAAGTAAAGCAATGGTGTGATGTTTGGTACACAGTGTGTAACTGTATTACTGAAGGCTTCAGCTGCTACTGCTTACTTACTTGTTTTCTTCTCCCACTAAAGTATAAGCTTCTCAAGGACAGAGACCATAGTTTATTTCCAATAGCTTTGATGGTTGTTCCAGAAAAGGAGTTCCAAAATTGATCTGAAGGGTGGACTAGGTGCTGGCATCAGTGCATAGCTTCTCAAGGGGAATACTTTGAAGGTAACCATGGTGATATTTAGCAATGAGGTATGTAGCACTTTTTCTAGGGTGAATTTGTGAATTTAATTGTTAGACCTCATATGTACAGTCCACGTAACACACACACACACACATTTTTACTAGTGCCCAGCATAGTTCAATAATAAATGCTGCATAAATTATTTTTTTATTTTTGTGATCTTTTCTCATTGTTAATGCAACATCAATATAGACTAACAATTGAAGATAAGATGATTTTAACACACACAAATATACACACTCATAATAATTAAAACAGGATTCTTGGTCTTCAAAATAAGTTTATTTCTCTTGGCTTTGGCTGACATTCTGCACTCCTTATATCCCAGCAGTATAATATGCAATTACTACAGTAATAATTGATCTTTCTTGACCTTCTGGACATGAACTCAGTCATCTAAACACATATTTAAGTCTTTGTCTATGAGGCCAGAATATTTAAATATGGAATTGTAGCTGTTTTCTATGGCATGCACCTGGATTCTAACCAGGTACCAGCTTGTGTTGGTGCCTGACTTGTTGGTGAATGGCCAAGATTATAACTGCTTTGTACCTGAAACTGTTTTGTGCTCTTCCCAAATTCTAACTCTTGATACGATGTGGTTGCTTTTACATTGTATAGCTAAATAGACATTGGTTGAATGAGTGAATAAATTAAAAAAATTACTTTACAATTCCAGGTAATATATGATGAAAAGCTACATTATATTGTAATGGACGAAGACTGTTAGAAAGGATGTTAATAGTCATCTTGCCCAACCTCCCTTAAGTCTGGATAGAACAGAAACCATGACAGATCTTTAAATAGAGGGAGTTTTAATATAGAGGACTGGTCATATCTGTGATAGAGCAGATAAGAAAGCAAATAGGGACAGTCTGAACAAGGGGGGCAACCCAGAGAACAAGGGCCAGCTATAGACTGGGAGGACTGGAGAGAGGAAGTATTGTTTCTAGAGCTCAGAAGCTGGGACTCCACAGTAGCTGGACTCATGAAGCAGAACTAGCTTTTGCTAGAGATACCACAAAAAATAGGAAAATCGATATCCTGGCTTGTCTTTCTCTTCTTGACTCTTTTTGCATGCTTTCCTTGGCCTAAAGATATCTAAAAGCTAGAGAGCTGGGGAGTTTAGTGCCCTAGCAGTGATACAGTGTGGACCAGGGAAGGGAGAGGTGGGTCTGAGAGCAAACTGGCAGTTGACCAGCACAAGTTCCCAAAGAAAGAGGGTCATGGACTAAATCCTGAAGGCTAAGCTGAGTTTTGAGGCTTGAAGGGGCAAGAATGGTTAGAATTTCAATTAAGAAAGTGAAAAGATACAAGCCAATGCATGCCCACATAGGACAAAAACTCATTTCAATTCAAGTTGAGGGGGGTTGAGGAGGGGAGGGGGCCTGGGGTCTCTCACTGAATGGGCACAGGGTGGGCGGGGGTTGGGACATTGCTTGTGTGGGGGACATAACCACAAGATGAACTCTACCTAACAAAATCAAATATTTTGACCTGGTTGCTTATACCCTCACATTAACCTGAAATAAATTTACTTAAAACTAAAACAAAGAAAAAGAAAGTGAAAAGGTAAGTCAGGGCAGAGTGGGGAGTCAATGCTGTAAGATAAGCAGGGCCAGGAAATATGGTTTAATTGGCTGGGTCTATTCACAAGATGAGCAATCCAAAACTAACGCTAGGATGAAAGAGCAGAAGAGAGAAACCAAAGTATGGTCACAAGTTTTAAATGATACACTAAGGTCAATAAAAATACAGACCCAGGCCGGCCCCATATACCAGAGGTGGTGGGTTCAAACCCAGCCCTGGCCAAAAACTGCAACAACAACAAAAAAATACAGACCAAGAAAATATCTCACAAAATTCACTCTGCATCATTTGGTAATAAAGATTACTGCTCTGTTCTCACCTTTCCTTAAAACATGTTGATGCATTTCTTTCCATTAAAAAATAACAAACACTCAAAACAAACATGCTCTCAGGATAACTATCCTCTATTTCATTTCGTTACTTCTGAAAACCGTGTCATGTCCTAACATTAACAACATGTGGTGTCACGGTTTTGTAGGTTCCCCTGGTTGTAATTTTATATTGATGAAACTTTTTTTTTTTCTTTTTTTTTTGGCAGTATTATTTTATGTCTGTAGAGTTTGGAATTTACCTGAGATTAATCTAGGTGCAGCTCATTTCTGTTTTGGAATTGAAGAGATTTCAGAGGGGGTCAGACTCATGAATGAAGAGTTGCAGGTGATTTGATAGTAAGCTGTCCTGGCCTCGACTTGGTGGACAAGAGTGGACCGTGTATCTCTCTGAGGAGGAAACTGTCAATGGCTGATGGCAAGAGGCGATGCTCAAGTAAAACCATGAAATGTCTGTTCTCAATTTGCATAGATGGTCTGTGGTGTGTGTGCTGGAAAGGCACGCCATTGGAAATGAGATGACCAGAGTCCTCGTTTGGCTTTCTCGTCCCTTGGCTGTGTGATTTGGGGGCAGATCATAATTAATTAACCTCTCTGGGCCTCACATGGCTTTGGGAAGAGGAACCAAGAGAAAATGAGGGTGCAGAACATGGTGCTTGATTCAATGCAAGCCTTGACTTTCCCAGGAAGACAAAGAGCTAAAGAATGTTAGGCATCTTGGCAGAGGTCAGTCAACAGTTGGTAAATTATGTCTCCTAACTCCTTAAGCCAATAGGCAGTCAACTGGGCTCCCTCTGAGTACCTGTCCCTTCCAAGTGGTTCCAAGTCAAGACTTGTAACATTTTACACTGGAGCAAAAAAGGCACTCTTGGGTGTCCTGCCACTCACTGCAATTTGGTTGGATTAATTCTGTTTCAAACTTTACAATTTACCTTGAATTTCTTTGAGCTTAGAGAGGTGAATTCTAGTGATTAAAACTTTAGTGAAAGTTCTGTAGTAGCCATTCACTGTGAATGACACTTAAAAAGAGCAGCACATTGATCCAAGCATAGAATATTTGACTGCTCATAATATTCCTGCTGCATTCATGCATGCACACTCACATTGTGCACACACACGCACAGTCGGTATGTACCTGTTGCATGCGCAGGAGATTTTGCATGCACAGGAGATTTTGTTTTGTACCTGGCAGAAGACAAATGGGGTTTAAATGAAGTCAGAGTCTGAGAAAAAGAAGGACAATTTAAAAAAGGAGAGGATGGCCAGGCTCGTTTCTCATATTTTTCCATCACTGTGTTTGAGTGCCTATAATTAGTGGGGACTGTGGGGTGTGGCTGGGTGTGGAAGCTGGCAGACCTGTTTAAAAAATATTTTGTAGGATTCTTGGCACAAGCATAACCACTGGGGCCCAGGTAGCCAGGGGTGACAGTGACACCGAGCTGGGGAGGAGGCACTTCTCATTGATGCTGCATGAAGCCAGCACAGCCTTGGGGCCCGAGGCCTGGAAACTTTGACGGCTCTGGCTTGGGTGTTGGGCTGCTAACAATGGGTGGAGCAGCTGTGGTTAGGCTCCTCCAGGGAGCCTGTGGGCAACAGAGGTGACCTAGCAGAATCCAGAGGAGAGCCAAGGCCAAAGTCCATGCCTCATGGTCGCTGTAGCTGACTGGCCTGATGCTTGGCTGCCCATGGGCCCTCAGGACCCACCACAGCCTGGACTTGGGTATTACCTAAAGAGTCATCTCCCTCTTTAGGTCTGAGTTTCCTGTGTGGGAAATGAAGATTTCAGAGATGATTTCAAAGATCCCTCCTAGTCTAACATTATTAACCTGTGTTTACTATTATATTGTCAGTTAACTACACCAAATATTCTCCAAGTACCTATATCAAGTTTCTACTGCCAAATTCTAGACATGGAATTATATGTTGCCTGTGATGCTTGGCAGGCCCAGCCCAAAATCCTATTTCAGTGGCTTTGTGACTTTGAACAAGTTTCTTTCTAACTGTGATGTTTAGCTTCCTTGTATGTGGGATGAAGATAGTAACACCCCGGTCAGGGATGTTACAAAGAAAACCCGCCATACTTTGAAAGCATAGTAAGCGCTCAGAGAATGATGCAGAGAATTGTTATTAATTACTTATTCTAATAGCAGTCACTGACAACCTATAGATAAAAACGCGACTTTATAAAGTGTGCCCATAGAAATGCCAGTAGGTATGAGCTTGCCAAGGGGACTTCCCAATTTAAAAACTTTCTGCTCAAGATATATCCTACCATGAAAATGAGGAGACAGCCTTTTAAAATGTACTGCGCTGGAGCTGCTTCATGACTCACGTAACCTCAGGATTCCTCTCGGCCCCTCAGTCCTTAGGGTTCCCTTCCTCTGGCAAGAATTTGAAGGAAGTTCAAGGCTCTTCTCTACCTTTGCAACTCAAAAATTTCAACCTAATGAAAGTCCCTTTGCTGAATTAGGCTAAATATAACTTCTTTCATGCCCGATCCGCCCCTTGGGAAGTGTGTTGTTCAGTAACTAAGGTTTGTCTCTTACTCTGCGGTTCTCTCACAGCTGCTGCCGTCTCACAGCGGCCCCAAGTCAGAGTTGTGTCTGGGGGCCGGTCTTATAAAGTCGTGTTCTCTCTCTTTAAATACATCACATTCCAAGAGAGCAGGGAATTTAGCGAGTCTACATATTTGGTACAAAGAGTTATAACATTTTACCTTACGGAAATGTTTTAGCAGGGACTTTGGATCACTATAGGAAGGCAACCATATTTTTACCATTTTGATCACCTCATAAATAGTAGCTGCTTAATAAAACACGTTAAATAGATGCACCATGATTGCACTAATGTACACAGCTATGATTTAATTAAAAAAAAAAGAAAAATCCTTTCACTATTATTCACTTAATAAAAGCTGCAACAACAACAACCAAACATGTTAAATCTCAGCAACAGAGAGCGGGTGCACACACTTCACAAAGTACAATTGCAGATGTTTTTCTCCTGTGATCCTCACAGCAATCCTGTAAGAAAAGTATGATTATGCTGGTTAACAAATGAGGACACATGGCTTGATTTTGTCTTATTTCACATAAATGTAAAGTAGTACAGCCTAGATTCAAAAACCAAACCAAACTGAAACAAAAACCAGGTGCTAGGCTCTGTGACCAAGTGGGGTGTATGTACATTATGGTTGTATAGAGAAGGGGTAGGGTGGAGGATACTTGATACTGAAAGGTGTTTAAGATCTGTCAATGAGCAATTCTGCTAAGCTATTCCTGCCGTTCAAAGACAATTCATGCTTCATAATATTTGGAAGCAAAAGGAAAAGACAATTGGTGGTGACACAGACATGGCTTGCATTAGTGTTTGGTTCTGTCACGTGCATGTGTGTGTGTGTGTGTTTACACGGAGTTCCAGTAATTGGAGGTTGTAGCCAGAATAGTGTTTCCTTCCTTAACAGGAGATGGCTGTCATTGCTGTGGCTTATTCTCTTCTGGGAGAGTCCAAGTATCTTATCCCCTTTCAATAAGGACAGATAACTTCCTCCTCCAGAGCCATCTGGAAAGCAGGCACAGACCAGTGAAAGTAAACATTTATACTGAAATTGAAATCTTCTTTTCAGCTGAAGGATAGCATCAGCTATTTATCCATTTATTTTTGAAACAGTCTCACTCTGTTGCCCAGGCTAGAGTGCCATGGCATCAGCCTAGCTCACAGCAACCTCAAACTCCTGGGCATAAGCGATCCTCCTGCCTCAGCTTCCTGAGTAGTCGGGACTACTACAGGCGCCTGCTACAACTCCTGGCTAGTTTGTCTATTTTTAGTAGAGATGAGGTGTTGCTCTTTCTCAGGCTGGTCTTGAACTCCTGAGCTCAAGGGATCCTCCACCTCAGCCTCTCAGAATGCGAAGATTATAGGCATGAGCCACGATGCGTATTCTATTAGCAGTTTACAGTTGAAAAAATTTTACTTCCCAGGAATAAATGACCTGATCCATAGCAAAAAGTTTAAATGTAGAAATATTGTTACTGTTAGGAAATTCAATTGAATGTAAAAATCTACCCACACTTAGGGATAAGGATTTATTTCATTTATTTTGCTTTTAATAAATAAACACAAAATTGGGAAATTAAGTGTTCAATCATTTAGTGAGTGAGTTCCTTGGCTTGAGTTGAAGTAAGATGAGTTTAGATGGTAGCCTTTTCACCATCAATTTGGCATTCAGGGTCAACCATGATCTATTTCCAAAGTGTATACATTTTTCTTATCTCTTTATAAGTTTTGAATGGAGAAAATGGCCTTTCACAGGTGTTTCCTCGACTTTCCTGTTTCTAGAAAAATGTTCTATCAGCTTGAAACAACTTTCTTCATCTCCATGTATACAAATTCTACAGTGTCTTTGAGGTCAGCTCTAATACTCTGAAGCTGACCTCGTATCTCTCCAGCTGAAAGCAGTCTTCTCTACTGAACACTCCTATCACTTACACCAATATCATTCTTCCTTCTGATATGATTTGTATGTTTTTTTTCTCACCAAATTGCAGGCTCTTTGGAGAAGGGGCTATATCTGATTCAAGTTCACTTTATCCATTACTATCGTAAGACCAAATTCTGCTGCAGGAAAGCTAGGTGCTGGGCACATCTCCTTTTTGTTTATAGGAATCACTGCTTTATGAGAAACATTTATATGCTATTTCTTATATTTTACCCAGAAAGATGCAGATTTAAATTTAAAGGATTAAAATACTTATAATTGTTACAATGTACAGCAATTTTTATAAAGCCTAGCACATAGTACATACATATTCTAAATACTATTTGCTGAATGAATTCATGAATGAGAACAGTAATGTTGTTGAACCACACATTTCTAAATTTAATACTGAGGAAGAACTAATCTCTGAATCTACAGAGTTTGTGTCTTAATCTCTATAATTTTAACTTCCCTCCACTGTTCTTACAATGGAGGTCAGAAATAATAGCTGTATAAAGAGCTCAGAATTAAGTTGTAACTCTTACATTTTTTCAGCATGTCACCTTTGAAGTTTTCTTGATATAGAAAATGTGTTTATTCTTCATTGGTTAGGCAATAAAGGAAATTAAGATGGGCAATATATACTGAGAACATTTGTGAGACTTATTAGATACCTGTAAGAACATGTTAATGCATACAATAAATTAATGCTATGGTTTAGGAGCCCTCAGTATTCTTCTGTCTCTAACAAAGAGAGGTCATGGGATGAATGCAGGGGCTCATGGTTATAATCTTAGGATTTTTGAGGCTGAGACAGGAGGATAGCTTGAAGCCAGGAGTTCAAGGCCAGCCTGAGCAAGAATGAGACCTTGTCTCTACAAAAAATAGGAAAATTAGCTGGGCATGGTGGCAGGTGCCTGTGGTCTCAGCTACTAAGGAGGCTGAGGCAGGAGATCACTTGAGCCCAGGAGTTTGAGGTTGATCACTTGAACCCAGGAGAGTTTGAGGTTGCACTGAGTTATGATCATGCCACTGTACTCTTGCCTGGGCAACAGACCAAGACCCTGTCCAAAGAAAACCCACAAAATAAATAAATAAATAAATAAATAAATAAATAAATAAATAAACAAGAAATGTTGTGGCCATTTTCCTTGACTTTGATCTCAAATGTTAGTATTGCTTCAAAAAATACTGAGTTTATTTCAGTTATTTACAAATTGCACTTAAACTATTAAGAAAACGTGTATATCTATATATTTTTATACCATTCCCTATATCCTACCTACATTTGGGGGAGGAGGGAAAGACAAAAATGAAAGACTTTAAAGATCCTCTCAAATACTGAAAAAAGGCTTATACCTGAATTACAAGGGTCAATTATTGCCCCTTACTTACCAAGACAAATGAGTAAATGATATCCATTTTGGGGGCATCTAACTCTTTATAGGTTATTTAATTAAATTACCACTCAGGGGGTTTGAAACCCTAACACTCATATTCTCATGTTTCTCTGTCTCTGTCCCTCCCCCTCTCTCTCTTATCTATTTATCTATCTAATACCCTTTTTTTTTTTTTTATAAAAGGTAGAATTAAACGATTTGATTTAGATTTTTAAATTTGTGTAATTCCAATTAAGTAATTTTGGCACTAATGTTTTATGGTTGATATCAGGATTTGCTAGTGTTATAGAATCAAATGGGATGGACAAGTGAGATGAATAGAACTTTCTCTACAGAAGACAGATGATTGGTAAACAAGCATATGAAAAAATGCTCAATGTCACTAATTACCAGAGAAATGCAAATCAAAATCACCCTGGGATATCACCTAATCCCAGTGAGAATGGCCCATGTCATAAAATCTCAAAACTGCAGATGCTGGCATAGATGTGGAGAGAAGGGTACACTTTTACACTGCTGGTTGGACTGCAAAATAACACAACCTTTTTGGAAGGAAGTATGAAGAATCTTCAAAGAACTCAAATTAGACCTCCCATTTGATCATTATTGGGCATCTACCAAAAAGAAAAAAAAATTATTTTATCATAAGGACATTTGCATTAGACCGTTTATTCCAGCTCAGTTTACAATTGCCAAATTGTGGATACTACCTAAATGCCCACCAATCCAGGAATGGATTAACAAGCTGTGGTATATATGTACCGTGGAATACTGTTCATCCACTAAAATAGATGGTGACTTTACATCTTTTGAATTAACCTGGATGGAGTTGAAATACATTCTTCTTAGAAAAACATCACAAGAATGGAGAAGCAAGAATCCAATGTACTCACTTCTGATATGAGGACAATTGAGGGGGTAGGGAGAAGATGGGTCGTCAGGGTGTGTGACACACCTTTGTGGGCAGGACACAATTATAAAAGGCACATTACCTAACAAATTCAAGCGGTGTAAACTGGTTCTTTGTACCTGAGATAATTCCCCAACAATTAAAAAAAAGAAGAAAAATAAATCAAATGGGAAGCTGTCCATTAAACATACTTTGGGATATTTCCTTAAAGATTTAGTAGAATTTATCCATAAAATCACCTGGGGTTCATTTATTAAAAAGATTTCTGATTACTGTTTCTGTGGCAACTGCATAAATGATCACGTGAGACATGGATTGACAGACACGCTGCAAGAGGTGAGGCTACCCATAGGTGCAGGATAACCCCAGCACTTCTCGCAGAGTCCTTTTATTGAGAAGATACATAATGGGTGGAAAGATTACTAAGCAAAGACATGCAGTGGCTGCCTGTTCAGGGAAATGATCTCATAGGTGCCAAAGAGTGTGTACTCAAGGAAATGATCTTCAAGGGTGGTAAGGGAAATGATCTCCAAAAATACTACATGCAAGTTTTCTCCACTAATCTTTCAAGGAACTGCCATAAAATGCTTACTGTTTAACATTAGCCTTACTACTACAGGACTGAGCTTTGCTCCTCCAGGATTACTGAGTTACTTGGTGGCTTGCCTTCTAAGTCACAAGAGATTTCCAGGTTTGCCAGGAGAATGTCTTATTTTCAGTAATTCCTCAGATGAGTTATGATATTGGTGGCAGTTGTAGTAAGTATGATGTTTAATCCTCTATATGTTTCAGTGTCATATTGTGATTACTGGCTATTTAGATTTTTCAACACTATGTGACAATTTATACTTTCTGAGGACATTATGTTATCAATTTTAGCTTTGTGAATCACTGGTATAACTTATAAATAATATTTTCTTTCTTCTTCTCTCATTAATTGCTTTCTTTTTTTTTTTTTTTTTTTTGAGAGACAGTCTTACTCTATTGCTCAGGCTAGAGTGCCATGGCATCAACTGAGCTCACAGCAACCTCAAACTCCGGGGCTCAAGTGATCTTCCTGCTTCACACAGGCACCTACCACAATGCTTGGCTAATTTTTCTATTTTTAGTAGAGATGAAGGTCTCACTCTTGTTCAGGCTGGTCTTGGATTCCTAAACTCAAGGGAATCCTCCTATTTCAGCGTCCCTAGAGGGCTAGTATTATAGGCATGAGACTGTGCCCTCAACCAATAGTATTCTCTTAACATTTTCAAAATCTCCTTCACAGCTGCCTTAGTATGTTTTCTGTTGCTTATAACAGAATACCTGAAATTGGGTAATTTACAAAGAAAATTGATTTCTTATAGTTATGGAGACTAATAAGTGCAAGGTGGAGGCGCTGCATCTGGTGGGGGTCTTCTTGCCAGTAGGGACTCTCCTCTGAGACACAAGACTACACCAAGTCTCACATGGTGAGGAGGCTGAGTGTGCTAACTCAGATCTCTCTTCCTCTTCTTATAAATCCACCAGTTTCATTCTTATCCCATCATAACCCATTAATCGATTAATTGATTAACTATTCAATTAATCTGTGAACAAGTCTTATCCATTTATGAGGTCAGAGCTCTGATGATAGCAAGTGGTAATACATTTTTTTGTTTTGTCTTTCATATGTTTCTATCTTCTCTCTTTCTTTACAAGGTTTTCTAGAAACTCATCTATTTTATTAGTTTTTTTCAGAGAAATAGATACTGGGGTTATACCAGCACATTGTACCCCTTGATTGCACTAATGTACACAGCTATGATTTAACAATAAAAAAAAAATTGTCATTTTGTAAATATTTATTTTCTATTTATTAATTACTTTTTCTATAGTCTTTGGATTTGTTTTATTGTATTTTATAGTATTTTTAGTTGGATTCATAGTTAATTTATTTTCAATACTTCTTGTTGGACATAAGAGATTCCTTTGATACATTGGCCCTATCCCACAAATTTTGACGAGTAAATTACTATTGTCATTCATTTCTAAATTGAGTCTGATAACAAATATTAATTAAAGGAATGCTTTAATATTTTCAAATGGATTATCTAACATGGTCTAGAGAGCAGAAACTCTGATCTATATTTAATTTTGGCTTTATAGAATGTTCCCTACTTCATTGTAGGCTGATAATAGGTTATTTTTGTGTCTATGTGGATATGAAAAAAGTTTGTAAAGAAAATAAACTGTCAGTCAAATTATTTAGGTCCTTATTTGCTTTCGATGTACATAAGAAGTGAATTATTGAAAAAATGTATTAAGATCCTTCACTAAAATTTTGCTTTATTGTGTTTTTTTCTTTAGATATTTTGAATCTCTTGTAATTTGGCACATAGGCATTTAATGCCAGCTTTATTTATTTATTTATTTTATTAATTACCTCTTTTATCAGTTTAAACTGTTTCTCTGTGGTATTGTAAGAAACTTTTGTTGTTGTTGTTGTTGTGGAATCATTGAGGGTACAAAGAACCAGGTTACACTGCTTGAATTTGTTAAGTAAAGTCCCTTTTATAATTGTGTCCCGCCCTCAAGAGGTGTGTCACACACTGTGACCCCCCCATCCACCCTTTCCTTTCTCCACTCCCCCATTTCCCCACCCCCCCATCATGTACCTGCATCAATTGTTCTCATATCAGAGTTAAGTATATTGGATTTTTGCTTCTCCATTCTCTAAGAAGAATGTATTTCAACTCCATCCAGGTTGATACAAAAGATATAAAGTCACCATCTTTTTTAGTGAATGAATAGTATTCCATGGCATACATATACCACAATTTGTTAATCCATTCCTGTTTAAAAACTTTTTACCTTGAATTATGCTTTTTATATTAACATAAGTATAAGTGCTATTTTCAACATTTTCCCTGGTGTATCTTTTAAATGTTTGTGTTTTCAGCCTTTCTGGGTCTTTTTTGTTTTAGGTGTGTCATCTGTAAATAATGTAGCTTTAGTTTTCTTTAATAGATCTTAGCCTCTGACTTATAATAGAGAAATTTGTCCCAAATTCATTTGCTTTGATTAATGACTTTTTTTCTTTTTGCAATTGTTTCTTGCATTTCATTTTATGTTTTCTCTTTACAAAGAGAAGCAGAGTATAGCAGAGTTATGTGGCCTGGCTCAGAAATCCGGCTCTGCCTTATTAAATGTTTGGCATTGGTTAAGTTACATAAATTCTCGGTGTCTCCGTTTCTTCTTATTTAAATGAAAATTACTACAATCATGCCTAACTCATTGAGTTGTAGAGATTGAGAAAATTATTATGTGTAAAAAAATCGAGAATGTGCCTAATATACAGTATGAAATAAATGTCAGGAAGTACTATTATTCTCCCCACTTACATTTGTTGATCAAGATTTCCCACCAGCTTTCTTCCTCCAATGTTTTAAAAATGGTGCATCTAATTTGTATTCTTACAGAAATTGTTTTGTATATGTGACAAATACCTTTTTAAAATCAGCTTTATTGAAGTGTCACTTGTACATAAGATCAAGTATCAATTGTATATAGTGTAAAATCATTTTAGGTATAGTATATAGTTTGATGAATTTTGACAAATTTAAGCAACCAATTAATCATCACCAGCACTGACATATAGAACTTTTCCATTGCTTTGTAATAGCTTGTATCATTTCCAACATAATAACCTCTCCACTCCCCACTTTTCTCCCATTCCATGTTAATCACTGATACGCTCACTGCCATGATGGATCAAATTTGTATTTTCGATAGTTTCATGCAGATAGAATCACATACCATGCAGTCTTTCATGACATATATATTTAAACACATTTTACTGCTGTTATCTAGAGTTATTCGATAACTCTACCCTCCCCTAAATCAGATGAGGACCTTAGCAGTTTTTCTCCTCCCTCGCCTCTGCCACCTTTCATTTTGAGATGATCTATGATTTTAGGTGTAATTTGGAGGTTATGCCTCGAGGTATTTATCAGTCTATGTTTTCTACTTCATTTATTCATTGCTGTTTCTTGTATCTTATGTGTTATTTATTTTCTTTTTACTTTACACAGTATTTTTCAGATATTTTCGAATAGACAGACACAGATTTTTTTTCCTGGAGGGCAGGAGGATGGTAACCGTTTTGCCTCTTGCCACGCTCAATACGCCTTTATCTTGCCCTCTTGTTTGCCTGGGAGTTTAGATGCTAAATATAGAATTCTAAGAAAAAAATTTTCCTTTATTTTCTCCTAATGTGTAGTGTTGCCAGCAAGAGCTCAGACGTACTACTGAAGGAAACCACTCAACCGGGTCTTTTAACTTATTAGTTTTCAATTCAGCTGTATCTTTTTCTGCTTTACAGTTCATCAGTAACATTTCAGTAATCAAAGTTTCAAATGCTAGTCCCATGGGTTTAGGGATTCGCTAATAGGAATGGGCATAGAAATCACCTGTAGGTTGTGTGTTAAAAGGAAGATTCTGTCCTGGTCATTCTAGAATGAGGCCTGGGATTCTTTGAATCTCACAAGCTCCCTGGTGACAGGGGTGCTGCCAGCCCACGCTCACACTTTCAGCAGCAAGGTCCTGGCTACTGCTACCTTGTGGATGTGGTTCACTTTGTCATCATTCTGAAGGTATCAATATTCATCTTAAATTTCTTCCTTTGTATATCCTGTTATCTCTGTTTTCTTGTATTTGAGTCTGTGGCTTCTTACTTTGGGTGTTGATTTTCCTCAAATGTTTTTCTTCTACTTTTTTTTTTTTTCCTCTTTTTTAAATTTCAAATTAATATGATGATACAAATTTTTAGTTGACATTGTTCTCACTTCCAAGGTAAAGTTCCACTTGTGGAGGAGCCCCTCACGTTGTGGATGTTAGGTGAGATCCCACCAGTTGCCTGCCTCCTCCCCTCTCTTTTTTCCCCCGTCCCTTGGACTATATTTGTGTTTTATCATTTGTGTGGGAGTGTAGTTGTTTGTATATTGGTTTCATACTAGTATTGAGTACACTGGAGTTTTTTAAATCCATTCTTGATAACGCTTTACTAAGAAGAATGGGTTGCACACTAATACAACCTTTATGGAAAGAATGTGGAGAATTCTTACAAAACTGAAAGTCGACCTTCCATTTGATCCTGTAATCCCATTACTAGGTATCTACCCAGAAGAGCAAAAATCATTTTATCACAAAGACATGTGCTTCAGAATGTTACTGCAGCTCAATTCACAATTGCTAAGTTTTGGAAGCAACCCAAATGTCCATCAGCCCATGAATGGATTAATAAACTGTGGCATATGTATACCATAAAAATGTGGAGACTTTATATCTTTTATATTCTTCTTTTTAAAATTGTCAGAGTTACCTGTTGCTTGTTTGCTCCTGTGACTGGGGGTGAGGGACAGGTATGCTGCTGTGAGCTCACTGGGGATTCTCCACCCATCTCTCTAACTTCAGAGCTGACACTGCTTTTGGCTATGGGTAATATCATTGCCACCAACCTTTTATCACAAGCTAAAGATTAGAGCTGACCTGTACAGCTGCTGGTGCTGCTAATGAAAATAATAATAACATTAACAACCACATTAACATTTTTGAGGGCCTCCTGCATATAATGTAGTATTAACAACAAGACATTGTTAAAAATTGAAATCATTCTTTTTTCTCTATGTTTAAAACAGTGTGTGCTAATTAGCTCAAATTGGTAAACATAATTTATCTTTATTCTAACCATGCTCTCTTTTCTTTCTTTACTTCCTTGAGTCAATGGGAGGATGCTAAAGATATAGACATTTGTCTAGATGAAATAGCCCAAATATTCCAGCGTAACTGGATAATACTCAACAGTCAAGTCCTGCATAATGCGACAAAAATGAAGGAAAAAATGAAGAGAGAGGAAGAGAAGAAGAAATAAAGGAAAGAGAAGTTCAAGAGATGAGATGAATAAAGAGATAATGGGAAAGGGGAAGGAGTTATTAGTGGAGATAAAACTTACACAGTAGTGGGGAGTGAAGCTTCGTTTTGCTTGGGTTTATTTTTTGACCTCTTAAAATGCTTTCAAATCTCTGCAAACAAGATGATTAGTTCAGTAGCCTTCAACATTAAGAGAGAGTGGTGACCTTACAGATCTGACCCAGGAGAACAGAAGGAATATTAATTCTGGCTTCCAAAAAGGAAGATTTTCATAAATTTATTGGAAAGACATCTTGTTCTGTGTCGTATGGATTGTTTTTGTGAGCTGAATGAAATGGTCTCTTATTTTGTGGGCTTGCAGGGATTTTCATTAGCGATATTTATTTAGACACCAAAGAAGCCATTTGAATCTTGGAACCTGATTTGAATACGCAGCTTAATGCGATCTTTCAAGTCAGGGGTTTTTCCTTTCATTTTCCGAACGTGGACAGACAATGGAAAGACAGGTGAAGCCATCTGTGTTTTGGGCGCATGCCACTGATTTCCAATATGTTGGGTTCTGGGAAATTTGAAGCTCACATTCTTGAAAGTGTTTCCCACTGTTTTCAAAGGCATTTGTTTTATAAAAGAAACACAGTCCTAATTTTCCATACTTAGAAAATCTGTTTCTTTTGAGTTTACTCTGCATCCACAGACCTTTCTTATTGTCTTTAATTGAGATCAGGCAATATCATTCTGGGTAAAGAAAGCAGCCTAACAGCAGGCCTGGGACATCCACCTCATTTGAGTCTATTTCTATTTTTAAGTAGTTGTTCATTTTTTTGGTTTGTCACTTGAATCTCACTGAAATTACAGCCCCTAAACACACTGAGTTCCTACCATGGTTCTTGCTCTGGCCTTGAACCCTAGGACACAAAGATAATTCCATGATATTCCAGAGTTCAGGGACCATCAGTATCCCATTTGGGACATTTTTGGGAATAGAGTGCTACAATGTCTCATATGTATGATAACAGGGTTAAGTGCAGGGTATCATATGAGCTAAGTGGAGAGGGGGCCTCATTCTGCCTGAGTGAGGTGAGTACTTGGACGCACTTCATGGATGGTCAGCATTCCTTCCACCTGACTCTCACAGGATGAATAGGTGTTTTCCAGTATGATTATCTTTTTCTTACATTTCTCCCAACACTCCATAACTGCCCTCTTCTCCTCATTCCACTATCCCTCTGCATTCCCATGGTGAAAGCTTTGTTTCTGAGTAAAGCATTATCTATTTGAAATGCTGGGAGATTCCCCACTAAACGGTGCTGCAGGATGTTGACAAGACTACTCCAAGTCCTCCAGCTTGGAGTTCCACTCACTGTTTATCCTGCTGAAATCCCTCCACCTCCTCTTGACTCTCACTTGCATCCTAAGTTTGCATCACTTCTTCTAACACAGCTCTGTGAGTTATGACACTTAAGTTCCCCCAGGCATACATAATTTTCTCTCCTGCCGCTTGCACTGGCTGCCAACCCCAACAAGAGGACATGCCTAAAATTTGGAGCTTCAAGACACGATGGGTGGTGCTGACTCTCTGGCACGTCAGTGCTGGTGGGCGAGGTGACAGCACTGCATACCACCCTTTCTTAAAGGTGCCGCCCCCTTGCTGATCGTCACTGCAGCCTGCCTTCTCGTGCTGGTCGAGGCAGGGAGCGAGGCCATCCATCCTGGAAAAGCAGGACCTTAGGCCAGGACTGGCAGTGATTTGCAGAGGCTGCCTCAGTTGCAGGGCATCTTATCCGTCTTGTGTCATGCGCATTGATCACAGCCTTCCTTACAGAGTCTGGCTCAGGCCTAGAGTCCCAGTACAATTCCTCTGGCTCTGCCTGCTGAGAGAGGGAGAGGACACAGAGCCCGGTGAGGGTGAAACAGAGACTGATCTTCCGTGGCCGCTGTCTCATTTGTCCTGAGGGCCTGAAAGGCTCTACAGTGAAACACGACACTGCCTTGCACCTGCTCACCTAGGTCCAGGAGAGGCTGCCTGCTGGGGGCAGCTTTGGGTGCCAAAGACTAGAAATGCTGGGCAGAGAGCGTGGGGATCACGGATGATGTGCGCCATATTCAGAATTGTTCCTTGATGCCTGGTGCGCTGGCTCACACCTGCAATCCCAGAACTCAGGAGGCTGAGGCAGAAAGATTGCATGAGCTTTGGAGATCAAGACCAGCCTGAGCAGGAAGGAGACCCGGTCTCTACCTAAAAATAGAAAAATTAGCTGAGCATAGTGGCGGGCGCCTGTAGTCCCAGCTATTTGGGAGGCTGAGGCAAGAAGTTGCTTGAGCCCCAGAGTTTGAAGTTGCTGTGAGCTATGATGTCACCAGGGCATTCAATGCAAGGTGACAGAGCGTGACTCTATCTCCAAAAAGAAAAAAAAAAAAAAAGTAGTTTCTTGGCAGCTTCTCTCTTCCTTATCCTTATATTTGGAATATCTCACTGGATATTTATGGAATGTCTTTGCTGTGACAGGCACTGTACTTGGGTTTGGGGATCCAAGGATAGTCACTGCCTGTCAGGGGCCCTTACATTTGTGAATTAATGTTCTGTAATCAATGTATCCATTTTCTTTAAATTACTCTGATCTCCATCCTTTCGGGAAAAAATCCTCACCAACTTCAGATAGAGTTCCTCTCAGTTCTGTGCTCAGGAGAGGTGGTCGTCAGAAGCGTTCCCTATCCCTGAGAGTTTTGTCCATGAGTCTGTAAGGACCAGAATAGCCAATTTCCTCTCGGAGTCCGTGTTGCTCCCATCAGGGAGCAGGCGTTGTGCTTCAAAGGCTGCATCTCAGGCTCGTGTCCGCCTCATACAGTGTTTTCATTTTCTCAAGTTGGGACAGAGGACTCTCAGCCAAGGCTGGACTTTAGTGGAAACTTCCTGCAGAAAGAGACCTTGGAGCCAGAGGAGGGGAGTGGGCCAGCCCTGTCTTTGACTTGCACTTGGCATGATCATCTCACCTTTCTTGGCCTGTATCATCTTTATCCACAATTTTTCTCACATATACCAGGGGAAATGAGGACAATACAGCAGAGCAAACTCCACCCATGGCATAGCCAATCATTGTTTTATACGCAGATTCGTCTGGCGAGCATTTCTGGAGCGCCAACTGCTGGAGAGGCTTCTCCCAGAAGGCGTTGTATGCTGGGGCCCGTGGGCTCTAATGGCACCTGCGTTCTCTGCTCAGTTTCCCTCTGCTCTCCCCTGGCTGTGCTGGCCCGGCTCGGCAGGCACTAGCTCCACCCTATCCCCACCGCCTCTTGTCTGATTTTGCATTCAGGATGCTCAGTTTCTAGCAAGGCTTCGTGCCTACTGCCCCTTGTGTGAGATTTTTCGTGCCACTGAGTGGAGCTCTGCTCACTCTTCCTCTCTTCCCTCCTGTGCTCAGAAGGGCTCCCCATCCCTGAGAGTTTAGAATTAATGTTCTGTAATCAATGTATCCTTTTGAATGAACGGTCAAAGATGTGCTTGTGAGGGTCAAGACCTGGGTTCCTCACAGGACTGGCATAGCCCATGTCTCTCTTCTGCCTCTTCAGAATAGTCTTCCCCAGTGCTACTCAAACATTTTGGCCTCAGAACTGCTTTACGTACTTTAAGATTATTAAGGACTCTAAAGAGCTTTTGCTTATGTGAGTTATATCTATTTATGTTTACTGTATTAGAAATTAAAACCAAGAGTTCAAAAAAAATCCATTAGTTCACATATTTTCCAAAAGAAAAAGTGGTGTGATTATATATTTTTGGAAATCTCTTTAAAGTTTGGTTTAATCAAAGTGGTAGATTTTCTTATCTCCTTTTATATCCGATCTATAACAATATATCGTTTACAGTGGATGAAGAAAATCCTGCCTATGTGTACACAGATATGTAGTGAGAAAAGAATGGAATATTTTAATAGTGTTTTCAGATAATTGTAGACTTTTTTTTTTTTTTTGCCATTACATGGAAACTTAAAAAATGGTAGTTTCTTAAAGATTAATTGTATTGTGGAACCATATTAATAAATATTTTGTACTTAGTAAAATTCACTATTCCATCTTGTATTTCAAGAGGGCATTTCCCCCAGGGATGGTTTGTAAGACCATGCATTGATCATTTGGAAAATATTGGTTCACTGACTTCTGCCAATCTTTCCAATGTTGGGATATTTCATACCAAAATTCAAATTATCACATATTTCAGTGTCAATACTGATCAAAAAATCTTTAAGTATTGGGGAGCTGTTAAGTAGTGGTAGATACAACTTTTTCCACATTTTAATTTTGGACCAAAAGTTTGAATTTTATGATTCCCAGAGATATTATTGGTTGTGTCCATGAAGCAGCAGTCTTACTTTGTTCATTAGGAGAAAATGTTAGGCAAAATATTCAGGTTTGAATAACCATAGTTTGTTAGTCATCCTTCCAAGTAAATGTAATGTTCCAGGAGAAAAACGATTGACTTAGTTCACATCTCAATTGCATAACTACTTTTTCCTGAAACTACTATTATATTTCAGTTAAATAACAAATCTGCATGCACATTTCCCATTTAGTCATGGAACATAAAATGATACATACTCAAGCTTCTAAATTTAACAAAATAAATTATAATTTTAATTGCTTCTTTAAATGCTTGCTGAAGAGAAACTTACTTTTTAAAAAATCATTGTGAAGAATATAGTCTGATTTGGTTTCACTGACATGATACATGGTAAGGCCCCAGCAATTTTACCTGCCAATATTTTTGTACATTAGTGTTAATGGCAATAATGAAAATGGCAAATAATATAGTATTTTGAAAATAATTTGACCTTATGGACCCCTTGAAAGGGTTTTAGAGATTCCTGTGCCCTTTGGACCACACTTTTGAGAACTATTGATCTACAGAATTGGTTTTCCAGGTTGGCTGCCTTTGTATGGTCAACTTTTCCTTACTGAGGGTAAAAAGCCCCATTTGTACTAGATATACACTCAAGATTTGAGGAGACAGAATTACCTCTCTGATCTCATTTCTTTCTGCAATTTTATTCTATCATTGGTTTAGACATCATATCCTTTGATTCAACAAGGGCTGCAGACCTTTTCAGGGGACCACAAAGCTAAGACAGACTGAACAGGTACATGAAGCATAGGGCAGACAGAAAGAAGAAAGGAGAGTGGGATAAGGGAAAGTACAAGAAGAAACCAGGTTGAAAGAGGAAAATAAAGGAGAAAAATTAAAGAGAGAAGAATTGAGAGGGGAAAAGCAGGAAGGGAAAAAAAAAATGAAGAAAAAGAAGAATACTAGTAAAGAAAATAAGACCAGAGGAAGGGTGGCTCCAGGGCGGGAGGCATGATGTAATGTGCTAGAAAGGCCTGGAATCAGGGGGTCTGGGTTCAGCAGCCCACAGCTAGCTCCAGTCCTTGTAAGAGTCAACATCCTTTCTGGGCTTTACATTTTTTCTGCAAAATGAGGTTGACAGGGTTCAAAACAGTATGGGAGGCAAACAGGAATGCCTATGGGTGGGTTTCTGGAGACCCTGCATGCCACAAATGGTGTGCAAAAATGTTGAATTTACAGATTTTTTTTCTCCTAAGTCAGGGAATGGGTTGTTTTCATAAACTACACAAAGGTTTCTTTACCAAACTGGATGAAGAACCACTACCCTGTGATGGTTTATGATCTTTCCTAGCCCTAAAACCTTGTGATTCTTGCATGGAAAGGGACCCTGTAAACTTAGAGTATCAGTTTCCCAGCCTTAAGAATTTCACCTTCTTTGCCTTTGACCATGAGCAAAATTCAAGATGACGTCTTTAGCCTCTGTAATAATTTGTATTTTCCTATGTAGAGAAAAAAAAAAAAAAAAAGTAACAGCAATCTCTGGGAGTGCTGAACCTTTGTCATAATGTAGTGACCAGCAGCTTGGACAGGTGGGAAATCAGAATCTCTGGGGACCACCAGGCACAGCGCTTGCCCTTGGTGTGCACACAAGGACAAATGCCTTTCCCCCAGCTCCTCAGGCCTCAGCTTGTTAACTTGGTCTCAGGAAAGGAACAAAGCCATCCAAGTCCAATGAATGACCGGCAGTGGAAAACCAAAGCTGCTGTCTGCTGGCAGGCAGGGCCGACGACACCACACTTCGGTCAGCTCCCCCGGAGCCGCGCTCTCCTTCCCCCGCCATGCCTGGCTTCGGCAGGCGCTGCCAGGCCTGAGAACGCAGGAAGTTCTGGGTCACAGTGACCTCTACTTGTTGATGCCAGATGAAATATGCCCTGGAGGTTCTCCAGGGTCACATGGTGTGTGGAGCAAGAGAAAGCAGGGCTGCTCTTGCACTGACAAAGTGAATTTTGGCTCCAAAACGGCACCCCTTGGGGAATAGGAGGGGTTGTGGGTGGGAAGGGGACAGGCCAGGCATTGGTGTGACAATGGACCAAGTGAGAATCAGTCTTGCTTTTCACATCCCCCTTAGCCTTTCGGGAAGCTGCTTGCTCCTGAAGGTAGAGGCACACCCCCAAATCTGTGACTCCGAAATTTGAGGAAAGGCTTCTGTGTGTTTTAGTTGTTTACGTGGCAGGAGGGGTGGATTTCCAGCTCAGTACATGCTGAGCCTCTTGGCTGGATAAAAGCTATGTGTTAAGTAGGGCTTGACTTAGAGCCCTCAGAAGCTCAACTGCTCAAAATGGAAAGAAAGTCGACCACAGATGCTCAAGAGGAGGGGCCGCTTCCTCCAGACGCAGACTGCTTTCAGCTGCTATCTGGAAAAAGAACAATCATCTTTTTCACCCTGCTGAAATCATCTCCATCTTATTTTCATCCTGCTGGACTCTTCACCTTGTTTTCCACTTTGGGTTACCTAGTCCTGTTCTCTGAATCCCAAACTCGTGGAGAAGGTTCGGCTGTTCTCCAGTGAGGTCTCTACAGAAGTCCAATGATAGATATTGGGGGTTGGGGGTCCCAGTTTCCTGAACCTAATTGACCTGGTTTGATCACCTGCCCAAGCCAGAATATTCAGTGGAGGTGGGGCGGTCATTGAAAGCAAAAGTGAGCAGAAACTCAAAACTGGAGCGGCACAGACAGTGTGGACAGACGGCACAAGTAACCTAAACAAGTTTAAATGTAACAAAGAGAGATTTTGAGGAAGAACAAAGAGAAAGTTTAGGCACTTCCAAAGAGAGTTGGAATCGGATCCCTCTCAGAGGAGAAAAAGAGAGAGAGACAAGCTGCAAAGGCCCGCAGGCCTGTAAATACCTTCTCCATTTGCAATTGGTTGCAAGTCTGTCCTTGGCCTCTCTGCGCCTCCAGGCAGTATTGCCCTTTCCTACTGGTCGTTAATTGTCTCTTTCTATTGGTCATTGGTTACCTAGGTTACATCGTACCCACATTCTTAGGGGTCCTCCCGACTTCCTGGTTCAGCAGGCCAGGTTTTCCTCCCACCCTGAAGCTCGGTTCTCAGTGTTCCTTCTCAATAGATACTGGCCTTTTTCCTCACCTAGGACTGCAGTGCCTAAATAGAAACTGTATGGCTTGGCCTGGGCAGAGGGAAGGGGCTTGGCTACACTTTCAGGAATCAAGAACAAAGGCCTGAAATAGAAATGGCTGAGAAGGAGCCAAGTCATAAATAAGATCCATCTGGAGGAGGTCAGGCTTGATAAGCAGACTTCAAGCTTGACAAAGACCTCAGGCCCCCGGAGGCGAGCTGGAGCAGTCAGGAGTGTGGTTGTCAAAGGGAGATGATTGTGGTGCCTGTGGGCTCCATCCAGCCTGCCTTCCCACACAGGGTCAGCGGGTTTCCCCGGTTTCCCCTAGGGCCTTGCTGCTTCAACTTCATCAAAATGAACATAGGGAGGGTATGTCTGAGAAGCTCCTAGACGTGGGAATGGTATCTTTGGGTAAATGAAACACATCATTCAAGGTCCAGCTCTAGTCTCACCTCCTGCAGGACTCTGCCAGATGACTCTCCGTGGGTCTTGGCTCTCCCTGCCCACTCTCATCTGAAGCACTTGGTACCTTGATTCTAGAACTCCTCAAACTGTCTCATAGCTGAGTTATTTGGTAATGGTCGTTAATATTTGTATGGTGTGCCTTTGTTTACCGAATTTACTGCTTTTGCAAATATGAACTCATTTGCTCTCCTCTCCGTAAGGACCCTGAGAGATAGCTAGAATAGTTAAGAGTTTGCTTTATTTAAGGTAAGGGTAGAGTAGAAAGCACAGACCTTGGCTCCATCAGCTTAAGGCTTGGATATGAGATTTGTTATTGGCTGACTATGAGAGTTTGGACAGCCTACTTGACAAGTTCAGGCAGCAGTTGGCACCACAGAAAATCTGTGCCCTTCCATCTATGAGTGGAGCCACTGTGGCTTCAAGGTTTTGATTAAAAAAAAAAAAAATTGTGTCCTGCATATTCAGAAAAAAATTATTTTGGAGGCATCATATTTTCACAACATACTGTTTGGAACCTTGAGCAAATGCCATAGTTTTCTAGCATCAAAACAACTTTGTCCCAACATTTCTTTTGGAAATTTGAAGGCTGTGCACTCTGCCAGGCTTCACATCCCAGCTCTCCCTGGCAACTGTGCCTGTTGGTCATTACAGTTTCTCTGGCACCTCCCTGCGTTTCTGTCTTGCTTTGATTCCCCCCTTCCCTCCTGCATCCTCCCCTTCCCAATTCTTCGCATGAGGAAAAAAGGTGCATAAAAGACTTTTAAAGTTAAGCAGCTGTTACTAATCACCTGAGTTAAGATTTGGACTCAGGTATTCTACCACGTCTTTACTCTATCCTTTAACAGTCTTTCGCTTTTTCTGAGTTTTGACATTAGTCCTCATTCCTTCTCATTCTACATATTTTTCCCAAAGGACCTGGTTATCTGTTCCTGTATTTAGTAAACACCTAATGCTGTAATTCAGGCGAGGAAATTAGAAATCCACCCAGAGTTATTATCTAAAAAACATTTTCCACGAACTCTTAATTGCCTCAGTTTTCTCATCTGCAAAATGAGATTAATGATACACCCATCTTGTGGGGTTGTATGTAGTAAGCAGGGTTATATAAAAAGCTGATCTACTTTGCTCTTTCTTTCTTTCTTTTTTTTTTTTTCTGAGAAAGAGTCTCACTCTGTCACTGGGTACAGTGCTATGACCTCATAGCTCACAGCAACCTCAAACTCTTAGGCTCAGACAATCCTCTTGCTTCAGCCTCCTGAGTAGCTGGGACTATAGGTGCCTGCCATTAACACCTGGCTAGTTTTTCTATTTTCTTTTCTTCTTCTTTTATTATTATTATTATTTTTTTTTTTTAAGTAAAGATGGAGTTCTAGCTCTTGCTCAGGCTGCTCTCAAACTTGTGAGCTCAAGCAATCCACCTGCCTCAGCCTCTCAAGTGCTAGGATTCCAGGCCTGTGCCATCATATTCAACAATCTTATTTATTTTCATAACCATATCTTTATTCTTCTACATGTCCACTGAAATGTCCCATATGTCCCTCAAATGCCAAGGTCTCCTGCAGCCTATTGCACTTGTAAATGCTGATTTTTCCACTCATCCTTTTTTGCTCTAGATAACTCTTCCTTGTGCTTGACTCAACTTACATGTTACTTTTTGCAGAAATGTGTATTTTCTTCCCAATGCCCATGGTTTAATTTGTTGCTCCCACTGAGTTTCCAGAACACCTGTTGCATATTTCTGCCAATGAGATAGCATTCCATCTCATGGTTCTCAACTTCACCCTGCCTCCAAACACCTATAGGTAGAGCTAGAAAATTGTAACCTAGGGATCAATTTCTACCTGCTACCTGTTTTTATAAAGTTTTGTTGGAACACATATTTGCTCATTCAGTTAAGTGTTCTCTGTGGCTGCTTTTGCACTCGTCTGTAAGAACTCTTTTGTAAGAACAGAGTTTAATCATTGTGACAGAGTCTATGCATTCCAAAAGCCAAAACATTAACTATATGGCCTTTTGAAGAAAATATTTTCAGTCTCCTGACCTTGCATCCATTATGTTCATCACTATAACAGAATTTTTAGCCCAAGAAGCCTAGGCCCTGAGGGAGAAGGCGGATCAAGATCTCGGGAAGGAGGTGTGACAAGGGGAAGGGTGGTTGTGTGACTCAGATGCAAACCTTAGGGCAGTGGTTCTCAACCTTCCTAATGCCTCCTAATGCCACGACCCTTTACTACAGTTCCTCGTGTTGTGGTGACCCCCAACCATAAAATTATTTTCGTTGCTACTTCCTAACTGTAATTTTGCTACTGTTATGAATCATTATGTAAATATCTGATATGCAGGATGTATTTTCATTGTTACAAATAGGTCACAGCACACAGGTTGAGAACTGCTGCCTTAGTTCTCATGTTCCTACCTCATCCCACTGACAATCATTCTATGTGTCCTTAAGATACATCTCCTCCATAGCATAAGCAGAGACTGTTTGATTTTTATGTTTATGTCTAACAAGCAAGAAAAGAAAAGCATCCCAAGTTAAAGCAGGAATAACATTTTGAAGGACATTGGGATGTTCTCATGGAGTCTAAGAAAAATGAAGGTTGAGACCTTGGGAAAGGCGCAGTGTGAAGCGGAGCCAGGACTGCCTCCAGGACCTGGTCTCTGCCTTGTGTCTCCACTGTCCACTGTGTCAGCTTCATTTTCTCCTTTCACTGCAGACTTCCTCCAGGGGGCAAAAATCATGGCCCTTTGCAGCCCCTGAGTCTTCCATTTTATGGTTTTCAGTCATTGGTGAGATCTTATCCTGATTGTCTCTTACCCCCAATTTACAAAAAACTAAGTTAGTTTACCATTACAGTGGTTAAGAAATAGGGATCAGGTAAGAAAATAAAAATGTTATTGATACTTAGAGTAGACATCGGGGGAGATACAAGAAGAAGGCATAGCTTTGTCATACTGTTCACACAGAATGCCATTCTGCTGCCAGAAGAAGGAACAGTTAGAGACAGGCAAAACAGTAAGGGCTCCTAACATTGTTCCTAGTGGATTCCCCCATGGTGGCACTTAGGAAGGACTTAAGTTGTGCATGTTAATTCAACAAATAAAGAAATTAACCTCTCTGAGTCTCTTCTTTCTCTGAGAGAAAGGTCTGGGTTGAGGATAAAGCACTAGTGACAATTTCAGCAGATAGTAGATACTCATTAAATATGATCTAAATCCTATCCCTCACTGGGTTTGAAATTGCAAGGGAAATTAAGGGAGAATTTATCATAGCATATTACCTTTTAAAATTCATTAATATGGTTTTCTGATAAAATCATATCAAACTCGATGTCCTAATCATAAGTCAACCTAAATATTAGCCCAGGGCTCCTCACTTGGCTAAGTTGCCGCATTCCCTAAGGCAGTGTTTTTAACGTTTTTTATCTCATGGCACACTTGAACCTACAGTTAAACGTCCATGGCAGACTTAAATTATGTTGATCGAAGACAAAAAAAGGTAAAATAAAGTAGAATATACTTATTGTGCTTTGAACTTCTTTTGAAAATAATTTAATGATCTTTAAAAGTTTTCAAGGGACACCTAAGATCCTCTGGTGACATATTGTTTGAAAATCAGTCCCCTAAGGGCAAGGGGAGTCCAACTGTAGCCTGTGGCTAGCTGTGACTGCTTATCTAAAATTTGCCTTGGGCCACACATTAAATATACAAACACCAAGGAAAGCTGATGAGCAAAAAAACAGTCTACGCGTAAGTTTTGCGGTATCTGCCACCAGAAATAAGCATTCACAGCCGTGGTAGAAAGATCCTGTGAGTCTAGCGTATCATGAAACAAAGCCCTCTTTTGCAGCTATATTGATATGTTCAAAAGACAAACAGAAACTTGAGGTTAAGAACTCTTGGCCTGCTGGATCAATGTCTACTATTTCATCAATTAAGTTCGAGCTTCCCTGTTCACCAAACTAGCTCACACAGAATACACCTGAAACACTGATGCTGGCATTTTCTTGAATGTGCCTTCTTACCTGTGCTCTTTGTCTCATATTAAAATCCTTCCTCTGCCCTGTTAGCTTCACCTGCATAACTCTTCACCCTTCAGTATCTGCTCCGGCTCCATTACTTTCCTGAATTATCCCCATGTGCTTCAAGAAATCGTAAGTGAACTTTCCTCCAAATCTAATACAGAGCATTTCTGCTCAAGCCAGGTATTTCTACTTCAAACCTAAGGCTCTTAACTCCTACCGTAATTTACCAAACTGTTTCTCCTAACATCATGCTGGGCAATGAGAAAGATTTCTGCAGAATGAAAATTTCTTTCTGTGGCTTACTGGTTTGTAGAAACCATCACTAGTTTACCAAAGTTTTCTTTATTTTCTGTTATTAAGGGCTTCCCACTCCTGATCAGGACTTCAGTCTCCTAATTGATTATTACTTTTGTGAGATGAAATTTTCTGTTTACTGCAAATAGTTTCTTAGATTTGTTGAGGAGGCATTTTTTCAATGCCAACTTTCAGTGCTGGAAGGATCTTTAAAGATTACCTGTCTATTACATCGGCCCTCAAAAGCATCTGAAACTCTAAGTGTACCTAAGTGGTGATCTAATTTGCATCTAATTTATGATTATTTGTGACTTCTAGAGGAATACCTATTCTTTTGTTCCATCTTTTAAATTAGAAGATGAAGTTAGACATCTTCTACTATTAGGCAGTTATTTCTGATGCATTGAGAAACATTTTGTCCACCTGTGAACTTCAACCACAGTTACCCTCTCTCATAGCCTTTAGGGAAAGTCTAAGTCACTCTTCTCCATGTGACAGCTTGAGTAGTGCTGCGTAATGTCTCATTCATTTTCTTTTTTCTAGCCTCAACAGCCTTAGTTAGTAGCTTCAACCGCTGGTTTGGGGTCTACTTTACCTTTCTCAGGATGTATCTGGACTATCACTTTTCTTTTTAAGAATCTAAACTTCAACAAGCTGATTTTCTCCTTGAAGCCTACAGAATAGAGGCTATCCAAAATGTCCTTTAGACATTATAATTACGAAGTA
Organism: Loris lydekkerianus; assembly: GCA_963574355.1. Taxonomy (NCBI): domain Eukaryota; kingdom Metazoa; phylum Chordata; class Mammalia; order Primates; family Lorisidae; genus Loris; species Loris lydekkerianus. The sequence goes on from CAUYPK010103324.1 coordinate 72,409, forward strand.
AAGAGAGATTAGGAATTTACTGTGGATATAGAGACTTTTAAAATTAGAAACATTTGTGGAGGATAGACGTTTAGCTTAAATAAAAATTAGTGTGTCAACATTCACAAATATTCTGTTCTGTCCTCAAAAGCATTACACGACCATCATCATGGTCACCTGAACAAAACCTGCCAGCTCATCCTGGCCTTTTTCTGGTGCCTTGAAGATGTCCAACTTTTTTACTTCAAGGCCTTTGCATGTGTGCTTTTATCATTTCTGGGAATATTCTTTGCAAGCCCTTCCCTTCAAATTTTGGCCTTCATGCTTCAGATCGCCAAGCAATGTGTTCTTGAATCCCTTACTCGCCCCCCCAACCCCACTCCAGTTCTCATCTAATCAGCCACCTGTCAATCTGCCTTCATAGTTGAAAGGAAATATAGAATTATAGGGTCTTCTGGTAGCAGGAGATTTTACAGGTCATTTATTTTACCTTTTAAGTTCAGATTAATATGAGGATCCATATGACCAGGTTACATGGTTTGCGTTTGTGAGGTAAAGTGGAGTTGTAGTTGTGACTTTCACCCAGGAAGTGTGCTGTTGGCCTGTACATTGTATCTGTTACATGGGAATTAACCACACTTCCTCTCCCCACTTCTCAAATTTCATTGAGTTTTTATCTTATACGTGGGCATTGTTATTAATCTATCAGTTTCAACTTAGTATTGAGTATATGGGATGCTTGATTTCCTATTTTTGTGTTTACTTAAGAGACTGTTCTCCAAATCCACCCAAGCTGTAGAAAAATAAATAAAATCTCCATATTTTTATGGATTTTAAATTTTTTGCTTATGGCAAATACCACATTTTAAATAGTATATTTAGTAATATGATTATTTAGCACCCATCTTCCCTAGATTGGAAAGTTGAGAAAATTACAATTCTGTCTGCTTTCGTCACTGAGGAATCCCTGGCACCTGGCAGAGACAATGGCGTGTATTGGGTGTTCACATCATCCTGGATGAGGAATGAATGAATGATTATCAGAGTATACTGTTTTCTTTTTCCCTTGCTTACATTTGTCTATGGCTTTGTTGTTTGAAAAGAGTTTTAGGTAGGGAAGAGTAATTATTCTTATATCACCCAATTTCCAGCTGATGAGGCTAAGTTTCAGAGAAAAGAAGAGACTAACACAAATTTACAGAGCTGGTGACATGTGGAGCTGTAGTCAGGCCTGGGTGTGTGTTTACTCTCAGTCTACTGTTCTTTCCATTAGTAATTACAGGAAAAGAAATCTCTGCACACGATGTGATCCTTTTTGTTTTAGAAAAATGATAGTATCCATTTCGTGGAAAGATCTAGTTAAAATACCATCTCCTGACTTTTGAAAAATAAAATTTATTTTTTAGAGCAGTTTTAGGTACACAGCAAAATTGAGCAAAAGGTACATGGGTTTCTCTCTTATTTCCTGCAATCCCCTGACCTAATTTATGACTTGATTTCTTTAAATACCTTGGTGTAGGGGAACGTGAAGAGATGATCTCGCCAATTTCATCATATTTTATTGAGTACTTCAGGACTTCATGCAGGCTACACGTAGTATATATTGCTTAAAGGTAGAAAACTATTTCTTCCTTTGAACTCAGTTATATTTTATTAGGTGAGAAATTGGTCAAAATGAAAATATTAGCTTTGTCAAACCAGTGGCTTAAAAAATTAAAAATTCTCTCACAAATATTTTTTCTGCTTCATAACACATCTATTACAAATTATGTCTTTTTTTTCCTGTTGATTTATCCTATCACCTTTACAATAACACATAAACATGAAAGCAATGTAGCATTGCTCCCTTATAGAAATTTCACAAGCTAGCCTTTTTTCCTCACGCAATCATACGGATTTTCTTTCATCATTCCAAATAGGTCGTTGTTCATTTACCTGCATTCAGAAAATCACAGGATCCCAATATAGTCATAGCACAAAACTGCTCAAATTAAATATTGCATATGCCACTACCAGTGTTTTGCTGAATTAATATATAATTTAAAAAATATTCTCTAATTCGTAGCCTATCTCTGATTTATCGCTCAGGGTAAATGCGTATAATTCCTGAATATGATATCACTTATTTTCATTTCTCTAGAGAATCCTTTGGGCTTAGATTCCTTATGGAAAATTTTTTCTCATAAGGTAGTGGTTTTTATTTTTCTTATTTCCTTGAAATAAAGGAAATACACAGAATCATTGGATCTTATGATAACAGATTTTACAGGCCATTTAGACCAATTCCTTTGACCCCCTCTGCAATATGCCATGAACAGTCATGCTACTTGGATGCTTTGTGTGACAGGGAAGTCACCACCTCACTTGTACTATACATACTCAGTGCTAAAGCAGGTTGGTGGCCTATCCAATTAAACGTGGTTCCTTTAACACACTAGCAAATACAGAGCTTCATTTATGTGTGAACAGTATGACAAAGCTTCCCTGCATGTCGGACATCTGGAGAGTGTGCTCTGCAATTGGAGCCAATCTGTGATTGTTTAGACTGTCTGGTAGCAAGGCAGGCTGACTTGGTTCGGAGCTGGAGGCAGGGGCAAGTTGACAGCCGCTTGTAGAACATGGAGATTTCTGGCTAGCTGCTTGCTTGAAAGAAAATGTTTCGAGTGAACTTAGGTTTCCAGATGTCCCCCTCAGTGATTGCCTACACAAGTGCCACTGGGGAGGATTAAAAAAGGAGAATATGTAATTTGTGAATTAATTACTCTTTTACACTGATTATTTTTTACTTAACGTTTGGCAGTACGATTGTCATAAATTTTATGTTTTAGAATCTGTTTCTTCTTCTTCTTCTTTTTTTTTTGTTGCTTCAGAACAACTGTACAGAATGCTGAGAGACCCACAACTTTTCTTAGTATGATTTTATGCACATTCTTTTTCACTTGTTCACACATTAGTCCGTGCACTAAAAATTTCTTTCTGCCTTTCAGAAAATAACAACATTTTCTAAGATAATAACGTAATTTCAACAATGTCAAACCAGTAACCAACACTTACGTTACTTTATGAAATAGTTTGCTCAGGTTATTTCTCTCTTCATGTAGAGGAAACTGCAATAATGGTAGCACCTTTACAGATTTTTATCAGGTGACGTTGCATTTTGCGGTGTTAATCTGTTTTTTCTGCCGGTGTTTCTTTGCTCTCCCTTCCTGTTGTAGTTAACTCTGGGCCCCACTGCCTCTAGGGAGGCAGGGAAAGGGCTGAACGCAAAAATAGTCTGCTTGCATTTCTGACATTTGTCTCAGAAAAGTCTAAGCCCTCGGGGGAATTTATGGAGTTTTGTAAAGAAGGCAAAAGGTTGGTATTTAAGGGTATAGACAGAGTATTTTGGCCAGAAGCAAGCAGAGGAGAGTGGGAGAGAGAGGGGAGCAAAAGGGAACAGGGGAGAGGAGAAAAGATGCAGAAGGGAGGGATCAGATGAATCAGAGAGAAGGATCCAGCCCCTGCTTTACAGCAGGGCTGAGGAGCAGGGCAAGAGCCTGAGGAGGAAACACTGCCTCATGCTGGTAGCACGGTGCAAAATCTGAGCCCAGGCTACTGCCTGGTAATAGTGACGTGGATATAATGGGGAAGTACCACATAGAACGGGCCTGTGGCCTGGAACCTAACGACCATGGATCCCTTGAAACCACTGCTCTGACCTTGCTAGCAGGGTTAGTGCCATAAGCCTGAGAGAAGCAGAGATGGAAAATAATTCACAGGAAGAATTCCACCAACCCAGCAAAATAGAAATGCAGGAAAAAAGTATTGCATTGAATTTTACAAAATGAGTATGTAAAACAGGCTTAAGTATGTGGACCAAAAGGCATACTTGCTTACAATCAATAGCTATTTTTCTTTTTAATTCTCATTTTACAAGTTAGGTGACATTTACATAAAATTCTCTTTTAGTACACAATTTTCTGAGTTTTGACAAACATTTAGTCATGTAACCAGCACCACAATCAAGATAAAAACACGTCTTTCACTTCCCCAAATTCCCCAGTGCTTCTTTGTAGTTAATCCCTCTCTCCTGGCATCCACTGACCTGTTCTTAGTTTTGGCTTTGCAAGGATGTCATGTTAAGTGGAATATACAAACACTCGTAAGTCTTTTGAGTCTTGCTTCTTTAACTTAGAATAATGCATTTGTAATTGATCCATTTTGTTTCGTGTTTCAGTAGCTTGCACCTGTTTATTCTTGAGTAGTATTTGATTGGATGTATGTACCCCAGTTATTTCCAGCTTTCGGTGATTGCAAATAAAGTTGCCATAAATATTAACATAGAATTGAGTGTGAATATAGGTTTTCATTTCCCCTGGGTAAATACATAGATGTGGGATTACTGCATCATGTGGTATATGTCTAACTTTGTCAGATACTGCCACACCAATTTCCAAGGAGGCTGTAAGTTTGCATTCTCACAGAAATGTATAAGGAGTTCTCTTTGCTCCACTTTTTGCTATCACTTGAAAAGAAATTGCCATTTTAAGTGTGTCCCAGTATTTCATTGTGTTTTTTACTTATATGGCTTGTCATTTTTATACTTAGGATGAATTATCTGCTCAAAAGTTAAAAAAAAAACTTTGAGTTTTTTTTATTTAATTGGTGAATTTTTCAGAGTTATTTATATATTCTGGTTACAAGTCCATAATCAGACATGTCATTTGGACACAATTTCTCCCAGGCTGTGCCTTGTCTTGTATTTCTATGTCTTTTGAAGAGCAAAAGTTCTTAACTTGATAATGTGTCATTTTTTTTTTTAGCTTAAACTTCCAAAGTCATATCTAAGAACTCTTTGCTTATTCCAAATTAACAAATGTTCCCATTCTTCTTTTCTTTTCTTTTCTTTTCTTTTCTTTTCTTTTCTTTTCTTTTCTTTTCTTTTCTTTTCTTTTCTTTTCTTTCTTTATTTAAATCATAGCTGTGTACATTGATATGATCATGGGGCACCATACACTAGCTTCATAGACCGTTTGACACATTTTCATCACACTGGTTAACATAGCCTTCCTGGCGTTTTTTTAGTTATTGTGCTAAGACATTTATATTCCACATTTACTAAGTTTCACATATACCCTTGTAAGATGCATTGCAGGTGTGATCCCACCTATCCCCCTCTCTCTATCCCCCTTCCTCCTCCCTCCCCTTCCTTTCCCCCTTACCCCGATTCTGAGGTTATAACTGGGTTATAGCTTCCATGTGAAAGCCCCCCTCTTTTCTTCCATAAGTTTTATAGCTTTTACATAGAAGTTTATTATTTTAGGTCCATGATCCATTTTGAATTAAATATTATATAAGGTACAGGGTATGGATCTAGGTTCTCCATTTTGAACAAATGGTCATCCAATTATTTCAGTAACATTTGTTTAAAAGTCTACTCTTTTTTATTGAATTGCATTTATACCATTATTACAAGTCAGTTTGGAGCTGTTTTTGGATTCTCTATTGTGATTCATTGATTTACAGGTCTAACCTTTCTCTCATACAAATTATATCAACTTTTTTGAGTACTGTAGCTAAATAATCATCCTAGAAATTAAACAGTATGAATCTTTGAACTTTGTTTTGTCTCTTTCAAAACTATTTCAGTTTTTCTTATTTCTTTGGCTTTTTCTGTAAATTTTAAAATAAGCTTTTCGATTCCTAAAACAAAAAAATCTACTGAATTTTGACTGGAATTGCATTGAATCTGTAGGTTAATTTGGGGAAAATTAACATGTTAGCAATGTTGAGTCATCTGGTCCATGAACATAGTATATATCTCCCTTTATTAAGGTCTATAATTTCTTCTTTGATTTTGTTCATTGTATTTGAAGATATTCTGTATGATATATTCATAAATATTTCAGTCTTTTCGCTGTTATTGTAAGTAGTACTTTAAAATTTTCTATTATATTTTCAAGTGTCTCTGACTTATAATGATTCAGCTGAGGATTTTTCAAGTTTATGATGGGTTTATCAGGATGTAACCCAATTGTGAGTCAAGGAGTTCCTTATGACTTATGATAGCCTTATAGTTTCTACTGCATGCATATCATTTTCACACCATTGCAATGTCAAAAATTCTTAAGTTGAGCTGTTGTAAGTTGGGGACCATCTGTTATATCACTAACATATATGTTCAGTTTATGATGGATTTATCAGAATGTAACTTCGCCATAAGCCTAGAAACATCTGTATGTAGAAATATGATTGAACATATATCTTCCACCCTTGCTAAACTGACTTTTTAGTCCTACTAGATTTTTTAGTACATTTTAGGTATTTTCTCTTTTGGTGACCATGTTACCTATGAGTAGAGACTATTTTGTTTTTGCTTTTTCTTTCTGTATTTTTTTTTTTTTTTTCCCTTACCTTGTTCCACTGGCTTGGACTTTCAGTACAAAGTTGAATCGAAGTAGTATGAACATTCTTGCCCTGGGGAGAAAACAGTCTTTCATCATTTATTATTCAGTAACCTTAACTCTTTTGGGAGTGCCCTTTATCAGGCTATGGAAGTTTTCTTTTATTCCTAGTTTGCTGAGAGTTTTTATTAGAAATGAGCATCAGATTTTACCAGAAGATTTCTCTGTGTCTATTGAGATAATTGTTTGTTTTTTTCTCCTTATTATGTTGATATGATGATTTATATTGACTGATATTTGAATGCTTAACTGACCTGTGTGTTTGAGATCAACTCCACTTGACCATGATAGGCTATACTTTTTCTATGCTATTGGGTTCCATTCACTGATACTTTCAGAAAACTTTTGCAACTATATTCGTGATAGATATTGTTCTATAGTTTTTCTTTCTTTTTTGTTCTTTCTTGATTTGTTATCAGGATGATGCTGACCTCATACAATTAGTTATACAGTAGTCCTTCCTCTTCTACATTCTTTTTGTTTTTTTATTGTTGGGGATTCATTGAGGGTACAAGAAACCAGGCTACAATGATGGTACTCTTCTACATTCTTGAGGAATTTGCATAAAATGGATATTATTGCTTGCTTTGGAATTATTTTTTCATAATGAAAATACATTTAGATATTTAATTTTGCTAATTTTTTTTTTACCTTAATGGCAAGCAGCTAAAATACCAAATCACCTTATTAAATGAAGGAGGTTCTATGAAGACATTTTCCTATAGGTTTTTTTTTTTTTTTTTTTTTTAG
>CAUYPK010103329.1:0-10379 GCA_963574355.1 Loris lydekkerianus
CCAGCATATGAGGCTGGCACCCTACTCTTTGAGCCACAGGTGCTGCCCCCTTTTGGCACTTTTATAGCTATATATTTCAGCAGATTAGAGTTGTAAGTTTCATAATTATTTTAGACATACATGTGTTTAATTCAGTAAATATTTGGTGAGTGGCCCATAGTATTATATGGTACCATATTAAGAAGCTAAAGATGCAGTGTTGAAGAAACAAAGTCATGGTCTCTGCCTTCCTGGAGTTCACAGCCAAATCCAAGAGAGAGGGAGGGAGAAAGAGACTAATCAAATAAAAAGCCAATAAACATAAAATTACAACTAAGATGTCTAAAATGCATGCCACGTAGGAGAGAACATTGTGCATAGCCTGTGTCATCTGAGCTAGTCTGAGTTGTCAGGGAAAGCATTCCTAAGGAAGTGATAATTAAGCTAGGAGCTGAGGGTGAATAAGAACTGGGGTAACCCAGCAGAGGGAAAGACACCCACAAAAGTGTATGGCAGGAAGGAGTATGGTTCTTGCAAGAAATTGAAAGAAAATTAACATTCTGCAGCACAGAAAAGAAAAGGGAAGTGTGGTATGAGATGAGGCCACAGAAACAGCTAAGGGCCAGGCCCTTCAGTGGTTATGCCAAGACAATGGGGGGGAAGGTGAGTATCAGCAAGCTACTAAAGAACTTTAAGCTGGAATACTGTGGAGGAGGTTCACAACATGCTGGGTTTGTGGCATCCATCTGATTGCAGAGGAGCGGCCAGTTAGGTTCTCTCTGTATACACAATGAACACCATATCTAACAACCATTTTGGATCCCTGGGATAGCTGGTCATTATTCTAACAGGATTGGTTTTTCTTCTTTTTCCAGGGACTACTTGAAGAAGTGGTCAGCTAAAGGAATTCAGGTTGTTGGTTGGACTGTTAATACCTTTGATGAAAAAAGTTACTACGAATCCCATCTTGGTTCCAGCTACATCACCGACAGCATGTTGGAGGACTGTGAACCTCACTTCTAGACTTATCTAGGGGAGGAAATATGGGTTCAGAAACTGCCAGTGGCTCTAGGCAGGGATATCAGAATACCCTTTGTGCTAGCTCAGGCCCTGGGGGATCAGATGGCTCACACAAGCAATAGTTGGTAGTTTCATTTTTACTTGAACTAAAACAAAACCCAGTATTGCCGCCATGCTCCATGAATGCCTGAGTTCAACACTGTTGCTCTTGAAAATCTGGATCTGAGAAAAGGCATAACAGCCGCTGCCCCCACCTACATGAAACAGACACAGGGATTGAGTGAGGATAAGCACAGATTGGGTTGTGCAGTTGGAGATGCAGATGTAAATGCATGAGACGTGCACAATAACTCAAGAGTTGACATTTTAAAACTTGTCATGCTTACGTATCTTAATTATTTCAAATATTTGTATTCAGCTACGTTAACAATGTACTGTAGATGTCAAACTTGAGGCTATACTAATTAAATTATTAAAAGGAGCACCAAGGGAAAACTGTGTCCCAAGAATCCTATCCTAAGGCATAAGGAATTTGGGGAAGCTGCTATGTATAATCCAGCGAGAATTCAGTGTGCAGCAACAAATGGTAGGGAAACCAGTCTGGGGAATTATTTGTCATATTTTGAATTAAGTGCTGCAAGCTGAATTGCACCTAGCTTATTAGGTTGCTCTATAACAGATGATCATAGATAAATAAAACTAGAAAAACCTCCCAAGACTATCTAGGCTTATCTTCATTTTACAAATGAGAAAACTAAAACCTGTGGCAAGGAAGGAGTTGCCTCAAAAAGCACACAACTTGTGTGTGATATATAGCAGAGCCTGATCTCATGAGACCTAAAATTTCTTGTTTGCAATTGGCCAGGAAATATTTAAGTGGATTAACGTGCATTATTTTATCCAACCCTCACAAAATCTTAGGGAGGTGTTAACATTCTTCTTTCCGAAGAGGAAACCGAGGCAATGCCTTGTTATGTCACAACCAAGGTCTCTGAGTCTGTGATACAATTGATACTCCAACACACTTAGTTAAGGTGCCTCCAGAGCCACTGCTCTTAACCACTCAGCAAGTCTGCCCAACCCTGTGCTCTTTTCCACATGAACCTCCATGGGTTTTATCATGAACTTAAGTAGCAATATTTAAAGTTGACTTTTTTTTTTTTTAATGGCAAAGTGTTTATTTCCTCTAGCTTACCCCTTCCCATCTTTCCACCCCATCTACGGCCTTCATCCTAGGTCACAACTTTGTTGTGGCTTCCCTCGTGCACCTCTCCCAACAGGTCAACAGCCTCACCCCTGTAGGGCCAGGCATTGAGAGTTTTGCAAAGCCAGAAGTCCACACAGCTAGGGGGCCATGAGAAGCAAACAGTTGGTGTCAGCAGGAACATAATAATTGGGACATGGCATATTTTTGAGCAACGATGACAAAATTTTTTTGAATTTTAAAATTAACAAAGATTTGCTCAATGAATGGAACAAATTTCTTTTTTGTTATTGTTGCAGTTGTCATCGTTGTCCAGCTGACCTGGGCTGGGTTGGAACAGGCCAGCCTGGTGTATGTGGCCAGCCCCTTACCCATTGAGCTACGGGTGCCACTCAAATAGAACAAATTTCTAAACTGCATGTATTAATACTTCTGTGCCACATTATGACTAGAGTGAAAAGATGGGCAAAAAGGTAACTAAAGAAGACACATCTGGAGACCGAATTCAGCTCTGGGATACCTTCTGAGAATGCACAGGCAACTAATGGACAGGGAAGGGTTTCTCTTGGGGGAAGTATTAAATTAATAACTTCCTTTCTGTTGTGTGAAGACCGCTAGACAGCCAGGAGTTCTCTATCTCTTGGCTGTCATACCAAATTCATTTCGCCCTTGATTTAGCCAAGCCAAATTAAGGATTTAGGTCATCTGCTAAGGTGGTCTGGGCTTTAAACAATGGAGAATTTAGATGATAAAGTAAGGTGTTAACAACTATTAATAGTAGTTAAGTACTTCCTTGGAAGGATTAGTAAAGCATTAAAAACAGGAATTAGGATCGGGAAAGCCAAATCTGAATTCCTTATGAGCAACTTACTAGCTGTATGACTTTGGGCAAGTTACTTAATTTATCTGTAAAAAAGGGGTACAATTTGTACCAGCTCAGGGGATGGTTGTGATTAAATGAAACAGTGCACGTAAAATGTTTGTTAACATTTATTGACTGCCTGCCATGTCCTAGACATTTCAAATGCTTTCCATGTACAGTATTTAGTCCTTGCAACAACACTCTGAAGTGGGTACCTTATAATCCCATTTTGCAGTAAAGGCAACCAAAGTACAGGTAAGTGACTGTACTTAAGTGACTTAGCCAAAGTTACATAGATAGAATCAATATTTGGACTTGGTGATCCGATTCCAGACCCATACTCTTTTTTTTTTTTTTTTTCCAATTTTTATTTTTTTTTATTTATTCAGAGACAGAGTCTCACTCTGTCACCCTGGGTAAAGTGCCATGGCATCATAGCTCACAGCAACCTCAAATTCTTGGGCTCAAAAGATCCTCCTGCCTCAGCCTCATGAGTATTTGGGACCACACGTACCTCCTACCTTGGCCTCCCAGAGTGCTAGGATTACAGGCATGAGCCATCGCGCCTGGTAGACCCCAATACTCTACCTTTATCATTGTGCCTGGCAAGGACTCAAAAAATGTTTTTGAACCATCTTAATCATTACCAACACCTACCATGGGGCCACTCACATAGTTAATGCTCAATAAATTACTAATTACAGGATATTCAAATGGAAATTTCCTTGTGTAAACCACAGATAGACCTAGAGTGAGACGAAAATTTAGGGCTGTAGACAAATGATTGAGGATTGAGCAGTATCAAGAAAGAAGCCGAGGCTGGCTAAAATCATGCTTGACAAGCATTCTTTGCAAGAGAAAGCACAGGTTAAAATCACATCCTCTCCTACTTATTTGACTGCCCCTCTGTGTCTCAGGGTGCCAGAGACAGATAACAAAGGGCAACCTCAAAAGGCTTAAGCAATCCACTATTCCTTGATTACACAATACTCATTTTCTTAGTTGGAGACTGATGTCTGCAATCCTGTTTCAAAAAGAATTTGATCAAGATCTATTTTTACCATTTACCAGCTACCATTTCCTAAAGTGGGGACACGGCTTCAACAGGACAATCAACCCCAGCTTTAAGCACAAGGGTAAAGTGATGTAAGCATCACCCTTGTTAGCATTGAGTGACAGTCACTGTAGGGCAAGGTTATGTGACTTTTTTTGATAAAAAATATTGAACAATGACCTTATTTATTCTGTTACCCAACTTTAATAATCAGAACACCAAATGGCAAACAGAGAATGCAAAGTGGTTCTCAAAGGATGGATGCTGTCTTTTTGGACATGTCCTCAACATCCACATTATGGGGAGTTAGCAGAAATGCAAATTCTTAAATCCTACCCCAGAACTTCTGAACCAGAAACCATGATCTCTTATAACAAGCTGTCAACATGGTTCTGATGCACACTCAAGTCTCAGAACCTCCGAGTTTGAGAAACATATTTCAGACAGGATTCCAGGAAACTCAAAAGTCCTCCATTCTGTCACTAACTATGAGACCTCAGACAAATCACTTAACCTGGGCATGCCTAAGTTTTCATCATCTATCAAAAGGTAATCATAGTATTTGCTCTAAAATTATAGTGATAATGAGGAAGTGTTTTGAAAAACTAACAGTGTAGGATGGATGTGGTGGGCATCATGTTTATAATCCTAGCACTCTCGGAGGCCAAGGCAGGAGGATCCCTTGAGCTCAGGAGTTCAAGACTAGCCTGAGCAAGAGCAAGGCCCCCCTGTCTCTTCTAAATATAGAAAAATTAGCTGGGTAGTATGGCGGGTGCCAATGAGGCTGAAGCAGGAGGATTATCTGAACCCAGGAATTTGTTGCTGTGAGCTAGGCTGACCTCATAGCACTCTAGCTTGGGGCAACAGAGACTCTTGTCTAAAAGAAAAAGTATTAGGTCTATGAAACTAGTGTATGGTGCCCCATGATCACATTAATGTACACAGCTATGATTTAATAAAAAAAAAGTATTAATAGTATAATATTATTTTTACGAAGATTAAATAATAAAAAAAAGTGGAAGTGCTCTAATTCTCAGACCCACAGTACTTGTTAGAAATGCAGACTCTGGCCCCATCCTCACAAGTTAAAATTTGCCTTATAAAGGATCCCCAGGTGTTCAGGATTGGAGAAACACTGTGGGGTAGGGCAGTAGTTAAGCTACACAGGTGAAGGCATTATTTTTCTCATGCAGGCACAATCCTGAGCAAAGCAGATGCTTCCTCTGCTCCATACTCTCTGGGGTCTTTCTCACTGTTAATCAGTCATAAAAATGAAAAAGTTCCAACTTTGAGAATTTAGGGAGCTCTCCCTCTACCAAGGGTGACAAAGTGAGATTCTGTCTCAAAAAAAAAAAAAGAAAAGAAAAGAAAGGAAGACAAGTGCTAAGAATTGAGCTACCATTCTGAAAAGCAATTCCATTAATGAGCTCAATTCTTAGCACTTGTCTTCCTTTCTTTTTTTTTTTTTTTTTTTTTTGAGACAGTCTCACTTTGTCACCCTTGGTAGAGTGCTGTGGTGTCATAGGTCACAGAAACCTAACTCTTGGGCTCAAGCGATTCTCTTGCTTCATCCTCCCAAGTAGCTGTGATTACAGGAGCCCGCCACAATACCCAGCTATTTTTAGCAATGAGGTCTCACTCTGGCTCAGGCTGATCTGGAACTCCTGAGCTCAGGCAATCCACCTTCCTGGGCCTCCCAGAGTGCTAGGATTAGAGGCCTGAGCCACCTCTCCCAGCCCTCATTTCAAAGATTATAATTACATCAGCAAATCTTATGCTATTTAATCACTCCTTATAGAATTGAACTACACACAAAATCATCTCATTGCCTCATAAGAAATGAACTGGACATTCACTGTAGTAACTTGAAGCCTGAATCCTGCAGAAATTCTAAAACAGCTACCCTTTTTGATACTTAAAATTATAGGGGATCTTCCAGCTTTCAAGGGACCATTAGAAAATGTTCCTTTTGGGTGGCGCCTTTGGCTCAGTGGAGTAGGGTGCCAGCCCCATATGCCAGAGGTGGCAGGTTCAAACCCAGCTCTGGCCAAAAAAACTGCAAAAAAATTTCTTTTATCACTTTGAGACAAAATTTGCGGTCTTACAGTCAGGCAAGTTTGGAAAGAATTACTCTAGATCCCGGCTCAATGGTTCTCAAACCTGGCTTCCCACTAAAACCATGTGGGGAGCTTTACAAAAAAGTACAGATATGTGGGTTCTGCTTCAACAATGTTGACTTAGCTGGTCTACAGTAAGGCCTGGCCTGGTTGCTATAAGCAGTTCCCTGAGAATCCTGCTGCCTAACCATAGAATTCTCCTCCATCACAAACTGAATTGTGTCCTCCAAAATGAAAATGTTGAAGTCCTAACCCCTAGTATCTCAGAATGTAACTGTATTTGCAGACAAGGCCGTTAGAGTAGGTCCTAATGTGATCTGACCTGCATCATAACAAGAGGAAATTTAGACACAACACCAGGGATCTAAGTGCATTGAGGAAAGACCATGTGAAAACACAGTGAGAAGGTGGCTAAGGCAAGCCAAGGAGAGGGGCCTCAGAAGGAAACCCACCCTGCCAACACTTTTACACTTCCATCTCCAAAACTATAAGAAAATTTTGTTGTTTGTTTAAGCCACCCAGTCTGTTTTGTTATGGTCTGTCTCAAGGCAAGTGTTTTTTTGTTTTGTTTTTGAGACAGAGTCTCACTTTGTCCCCCTGCCCCCTGTAGAGTGCTGTAGCATCATAGCCCATAGCAACCTCAAACTCTTAGGCTTGAGTGATTGTCTTGCGTCAGCCTCCACAGTAGCTGGGACTACAGGCGCCCACCACAACTTCTGGCTATTTTTAGAGATGGGGGTCTTGAACCTGTGAGCTCAGGTGATCTGCAGGCCTTGGCCTCCCAGAGTGCTAGGATTACAGGTGTGAGCCACCACACCCAGCCTCAAGGGAAGTGTTGAAAGCATCCTTCTCATATCTAAATGTGTACATAAGACCTGGTGACCAGATTTTTCCACTGCATTTACACCTTTAGAAGTCGCGGGGGCTGTACTGAAGATAAGGGACGGAGGTAGTGGGAGAATAATTCCTTAGAGAAGCACTTAGAAGGTGGTAAGCAACCAGAAGCGACACTCTGAAAGGGAGCTCACATTTCAGTACAGAAGCCAAAGCAGCACAAACAGCATCAAGATGACCCAGAGGAGGGAAGTCATTTCAAACACCATCCCAAGGGCTTCACTAGTCCCCTGTGACTCCCCTTCAGAACACCTATCACAACCATAATATTGTTTGAGCATTAAGTTCATGTCTAAAAAATTAATCTGCTAGACAGCAAGTGCCATGATTTGTTCATCTTGTTTCACCACCACTTGACCCATATTTATTTAATGAATGAACAAATGAACAAATCTACTAGCAACCACTACCAAAGATGATACCAAAAGAAATTAATTCTGCTAATGAAGTGAACTAAGGAATGAATAAGTGAATGCAATAGCACTGGTTGGGTGCTTGTGTTTCAAAGGTAGCTTAAATGTTTTCTAAATTCAATTCCAATTAGATTTCATGACAGTGAGTACTTCAGAGGGGACTCCTCTCCCCTGAGTAATTTGCACCCATCTGCTAGACCCTTCGGTTTTAATAACAGTCACATGCCTTGTGAATCATTTGGTAAATCTGCAAAAATATGCATGTACATCGATTACATAAGCACACGCACATTCCATATATCACCCCTGGTTTCATGTTTGGTTCAACATAAGACTTTACTTTGTTTTTAGAGACAGGGACTCTGTCACCTAGGCTGGAATGCCGTGGCATGATCCTCCTGTGTCAGCCTCCCAAGTAGCTGGGACTACAAGTGCATACCACCACCCCCACCATCCAAAAAATAGAAAAATTAGCCAGGGCTGATAGCACCGTGCTTATAGTCCCAGCTACAGGGGAGTCTGAGGCAGGAGGATTGCTTGAGCCCAGGAGTTTGAGACTGTCGTGATGCCGAGCTATGATGATGCCACTGTACTCCAGCCTGCGCAACAGAGTGAGACCTAGTCTCAAAACAAAACAAAAAAATAAAACAGGCTTGGCACCTGTGGCTCAAGCAGCTAAGGCGCCAGCCTCATACACCTGAGCTGGCAGGTTCAAATCCAGCCTGGGCCCGCCAAACAACAATGATGGCTGCAACCAAAAAATAGCCGGGCATTGTGGCAGGTGCCTGTAGTCCCAGCTACTTGGGAGGTGGAGGCAGGAGAATCTCTTGAGCCCAGGAGTTGGAGGTTGCTGTGAGCTGTGATGTCACAGTACTCTACCCAGGGTGACAGCTTGAGGCTCTGTCTCAAAAATAAATAAATAAATAAATAAATAAAACCTCATATGAGAGAACTCCCTCCATCCCTCCAGTCCTATTCCAAATACTTGTGTATATAATATGCAAGAAAGTTCTGAGACAAGACCTCTGGTTATACTTCACATTTAGGAGGCATGGGGGATGTTTTTAGCTCAAAGTCATGAATACAGGTTCCATAACTCAGAAACTTCACAACTCTACTTGAGGATCACATTTTTATTCATACTGGATCACTTTTCTTAGCAGGAGTTTTAAATCTTTGCCAGGTCTAGGAGATCTGGGAAGGAAGATTGCCAGAGCCAATCATTCATAGACTTATTTCTTGAAGATAAAACACATCATTCCCAAGTTATCTCTTTCCAGGTTTTTGTGGGCTAGGTTCAATATGACAACAGTCTTTATTGGAAAACCTCAGGTACTTGGTCTTAAAAACTTTGTAATCTCGGTGTTGAAAAAATAGCAGGAAATGCCCAATTTTACTTGGATATTTACATTGTAGTCAGTTTCCGCTCCTGACCGAAGGCTTGTGTTCCCCTCTGGGAAGTCCCTAAAGGCCCATGGAAAATGTCATGGAAAACATTTCATCTTTTTCCTTGTTTGATTGGTGTCTGGATATCACAATAATCATCAAGTTCTTAGATTATCTTCTTGAACCGATTGCCTAAATCGCAGGTCTGGGTTTGACCCGGGAAAGAGAAGTTAATGAGATAAGACACTACCCCATCTCTATAAAGGAAAAACCAAATTGGCCTCCAAGATCCCACAGCTTCTCGTGCCTTCCTTGGCTCCTTTTTAGTTTCTGTAACCCTCCCTCTTGAATTCCCATCACTAGATGTCACAAGTAAATGCTATTCCAAAAGATGAATATGTATGTGTGTGTGTGTTTCCTCCCCAGCATTCACTCTTCCTTGCAGCATCAGCCCCAGATATTCTTTGGGAAACCACCTTCTCTACTCTCAGTGCTGTGACCTTTATGGTTGTACCCCTGTATCTATAGATGAGGCACATGGGTCAGATCTGACCAAGGGAACTGCCACATTTTCATAGCCATAGCAATTGGCCTCAAGAATGGGTAGATCACCCAATAAGATCTTATGAAATACTGTGAGAACTCTGGGTACCCCATTCTTTCCCACTAGATTGAATCTGGGAAGACACAAGAAGTTTATACAGCTGTCTTTCAGAAGATCCCTATTTAGAAAAGGAACTAAGATTATGGATAAGAACCAAACTGGGGGGGGGGGGGGGAGGAACAGGTTCTGATGACATTGCAGGCTCCAGTTTTGGGCCAGGCCTAAAGCAAGAATCATTCCTGGATTTTTGCTGAAGCCAGTTTGAGTTGGGTTTGCAATCGAAAGAGCAATGGATATACAATCAATTCCGACCCTGCATCTTGGGATATATGCCTGGACAAATTAGTGTCTTGTCCTGTGCCACTTGGGTTACTCACCAGGGACAGTATCACGTTCCCCTAAGTGCCAAGGGCCTTGTTGCTGAAAAAGAAGAAAATGGGTGTCCACATCACTATGAAAGAATGTAGATTCTAGGACTTGTTGCATAGTTCATACCCATAGCTCATACCCTCACAATTTTAAAATTAAGGGGCAACACATTAACACCAAGCCTCAGCTATAGAAATATCAAATATGTTTTGATTTTTAGGGACAGTAATTCCATACATTGATTCATTCCACAGATATTTACTGAGCATTTATATTATACCAGGTAATATACCATATATACTTGAGTATAAGCCGACCCGAGTATAAGCCAACCCCCTTAATTTTACCCTAAAAACTGGGAAAACTTAGTGACTCGAGTATAAGCCGAGGTGGAAAATGCAGCAGCCACCGGTAAATTTCAAAAATAAAAATATATACCCAAAACAATTACAATAATTGAGGAATCAGTAGGTTAAA
>CAUYPK010103330.1:0-18509 GCA_963574355.1 Loris lydekkerianus
ACCCTAAAAACTGGGGAAACTTAGTGACTCGAGTATAAGCCGAGGTGGAAAATGCAGCAGCCACTGGTAAATTTCAAAAATAAAAATATATACCCAAAACAATTACAATAATTGAGGAATCAATAGGTTAAATGCTTTTCAATATTTATTGCTAAAGAAAAACTGTAAACTAGCAACAACTTTGAAACCTTAAATAAAGTGCAGAAAACCGTAGCTTAACAGGTAATCAAGCTGTGGGTTATATAGTTGTGAGTTAAATAGTTCAGTGGAATACAGTTCAGTTCAGCCGCCCACCTCTTCAGCTCAGCCGCGACTTGTGGACTGAGCTGAAGCACCGCCCCCTCAAGCAGACAGCGGAAGAGGACCAGAGACTACGTGCATTTGATTAGGTGCAAGCGCACCGAATCAAATAACCTGTATGACCCAAGTATAAGCCGAGCTCGGGTTTTTCGGCACCAAAAAAAAAAAAACTCGGCTTATACTCGAGTATATACAGTACCTCATAGAAAAGTATCTGTATATAAACGCCAATTACTATACACGTTCATACATAAAAGCAATGACAGCATTAAGTTGAATTGGTCCTAGGGAACACACCCACAAGTTAACTAAAGGTAGGCTTCCCCTCCCCACGGTGACTTCTGCCAAGTGCCCTAAGTTGAAATTGATGCCCTTCTCTCTGTTGGAACCAAGTAGGGTGTGAATTGATCAACTGTCTGCAAAAGAGTAATAAAAATCTCAGGTTCTTCTCCCCCAAAGTTCCCTAGAATACTCTGATGTGTGTTTATGGTTTCCAGTCCACTTTGGCGAGAGAATGGTAAAGCACGTTTAAGTTCACTTTAGTTTGAAATGGCCCGGAGATTGCTGATAGCTCAAACAATTGAAGATCTAATACTTTTCATTTCCTTAGAGCTCTATATTGTCCTTTTCTGGTACCATTTATTTTTTCACTGGGGACTCCTTAACTAAGAACTGCCCCCACATTGTCCTTCAGTAAAGGACATGGGGTTTGGCCTCCTAAATGTCATAATAACATCTCTTCTTTCACCCAGCAGAGAGTAAGAATCAAAGCACCATTTGGGCTGTTTATTCAGTCTGCCTACTTGATGTTCATCTTCTAAATATTCACTGAAAGGTGAGACACTTACACTAACCTATCCTCCTGTCTACTGCTTAGTCAAGAACATGCACTATCAGTGGGCTCACCTCTAACCGTAGGTGAAGGCTTCTTGTCCTGTCTCTCTAGGCATCTCACCCTACCACCAACATTTCTCAAGACCATGAAGGTTCCGATATTTTCCCATGTTTGAAAGCTAACGACTGAAGCTGCCACTAATCCTGTATGTTGGCAGAAGACACACATGTCTGCGTCAGAGAAAAGGACTTTGTTGCTCATGGCACAGCAAGCAGCTTAAGCTTCATGTTCACAACAGTTATGCTAAGCCTTCCAGTCCCACAGGGATGATAAAGAACAGAAAAAGTAGAAGCTGTGAAGGTAGTAAACTTGCAACATAGCTAAAGGGTCAGGAGTTAAGGAACTCCCAGATGAAACATTGCATTTATTATACTGAATGAAAAAAAAAACTGCTCTCTCTCTGCTCTGGAGGCAGACATCATCTCTTTACTCCAAGGATTCTCACTATATAATATTTTTTAAAATTTAAAGCAGAGCAAAGGTAATCAGTATCTATGCTCACAGGACGAGCAGAAACATGAAAAAGCCTTGAAAAAAATTGTCTTCAAATATAATATCTTCGAGTATCTTTCACGCATCAATATCTTTCTTGTCTCCTATAGGATGTTAATGAAACAAAGGTTATAATTTATGATATTGTTGCAGAGTTCCTGAGGCTATGGTGTTCTTTCATTATTTTAAATTATATTTTTCTCTTTATTCTTCAGATCCAATAATTCCTGTTGGTTCATCTTCAACTTTGCTATTTCTTTAGTTAACGCCATTCTACTCCTGAGCCTGTTCAGTGACATTAAAAAAAAAAACAACAAAAAAACAATTATTGCATTTTTAGTTTGAAATTTTCAATTTGTTTCATCATTTCTATTCCTTTTTTTTTTTGTAATTTGAAATGTTCCTACCACATATTCCCTTACTTCATGCGTCATGCTTATGATAACAGCTTTAAAGTCTTTGTCTCAAATTCCAGTATCACCCTGGACTTGACATCTGCTGATTATTATTTTCCCTTTAAAGTTATTGAGATTGTCCTGCTTCATTGTAAACCAAATAATTTTCAATTGCAACTTCGACATTTTGAATATAATGTTGGAAGTTTAGTCCTTTTAATATCTTCTATAGAATGTTAGTTTTCATTTTAGTAGATCATCAACTCAGGTTCCTTTTCTGTTGGCTGATTCTAACATCATTTTAATTTTAAAAGTCTTTCTCAGCCACTTGCAGTGGCTCACACCTGTACTTCTCAGATCTCTGGGAGGCTGAGGTGGGTGGATGCCATGAGCTCAGGAGTTCCACCAGCCTGAGCAGGAGTGAGAGTCCTTTCTCTACTAAAATAGAAAAAAATATAGCCAGGTTTACGGCGAGTGCCTGTAGTCCTGCCTACTCAGGAGACTGAGGTAAGAGGATCTATTGAGCCCAGGAGTTTGAGGTTACTGTGAGCTATGATCATGCCACAGCACTCTAACCAGGGCAAAAGAGTGAGACTGTGTCTCAAAAAATAGATTAATTAATTAAATAAAATAAAAGTGGACCTGAATATTCAGGTCTGTCTCACATGTGTGACATGAAGAGGCCAATATTACGCTTGGGTGTTAGGGGAGTGGGTGTGTACCTCTGTTCTCAAAGCCCTTGTTATACTCTCTGGGTAACTTCTCTGCATGCACAGCCCTTAAGCTTTTTAAGCTCCCTTTTCTCTCTGATTTATTTCTTAAATTTAGCCACATTTTAGCTTATTTCTTTCTGTTTGGTGGTAATAGTTATTGTATAACATAGTTTTCCCATTGCTCTAAGTTTATGTTTAAGAATATTTAATTCATTTTCAATTGATGTGCCCAATTTTATTCAGTTTTGTATTGCTTTTTGAAAAAGAACTTTCATCATCAGAAAGGTATTGTTCACATTTTCTAATGATTTAACGTATTTTAAGATGTTTTTATTATTTATTTCATAAATAAGGTTCTCAATTCGAGAATGTTCTCTTTCATCAGTCTTCCCCACTTCTGTGCCATAACTTTCATAGGTGGTTCTGCCTTCTTTCCACTCCCTGTCTTTTCTTCCATCAGCGACCTTTCTTTGAGGCTGGCCCATCCAGCCTTTCCATCCTCTTCCTTGTTGCCCGTGCTGTGAATTACCAAGTCCTCCCCTGTGTTCAGTAGTTTGACACTTACTGTTTCTTTTTCACTTCTTCTGGTAATTTTGTAGATGTAGCAAAGTGCTCTACCACTTTATACTTTTGTATTGAGTCTTTTATATGCTTTTTAAAATATAAGTCCCATTTATCTCTCTCATTCTACACCTGGAAACTTGGACATTGCATGAAAGGCAGCAGAAACATTGCTGCAATATTTTTCTGTATGTACAAATAATATAAATTTGTGGTGTGATCAGTCCCTAGTATTTCTGAAGGACTGATTCAATTTTATCTTATTTTCAATCTGAAAGAAATTAGGAAATACCTCAAAATCATGCAGTCACAGCTATTCTCCATATCCAGATCATTCTAGTAACCTCTATTGTTGATTTCCAGCATTTTTCCATAGTTGTTAGAACATAACTGTAAGTTCAATCTTATAACTATTGTGTAGCATGCTGTTTATCCACCAAGGATTCTAGCAAAACAGCACTACCAAAACCACCTGAGAAGGCCCACTGTGGTAGACGTGGTGGCACCTGGGCAGAGGAAGAGCCCTGGCCAGCTGGTGACATGGCCCTGCAGCCCCCAACCAAGCAGTTTTTATGCTGCTACAGGGCTCTGTGGCTCCACATCCAAGGTTCTCATTTGCCACCTGGCAGAAACTACCTCTATGGTTCAAAGTTCGGCCAAGGACCTACTAACAATTGTACCTGGACTCATATAGAGGAAATACTCAGAGCCCTGAAAGTAATGACCACAGCCTAATAGCCACTATTACCACTTTAGAGGGGCCCAGGCAGAACAATTTCTCACAAAACCAGCCTCCATGGAGAGGGACTTACCAAGCTCTCCACACAAGCTTACAACAATAGCCTTGGGAACAACCCACCTCTCTGCATAGAGATCACGCAGCACTAGTTTGGACTGGACAGTTACAGGAGAATGGGACAACACAGAACAGCCACATTACAGGCTCTCAGTGCCTCGGCCCCTCACCTGCCAGGTCAGTCTTCCAAGTAAGACACAAAAGCACCATCCAGTCACTTATCCTTCTTCTAAATAAATAAGAGAGGAAACAGCAAAGAAGAACAGATACACCAGAAACCTATCTGCCCTGAGCTGAGATAAAAGTTACCAGATGAACAGAAACCTGAAAAAGAACTCTGGCAATATGAAAATATAAGCTAGCTCAACAACCCCTAAGAAGCACATGAAATCTGTAGCAACACACCCAAACACAAAGGAAATTGTCAAAATGTCAGAAATAAAAGTAAGAAAATAGATGGAAAATAACAGTTGAATAAAAGCAGTTGAAGACAAAAGTTGAAAACAAACTCAAATAAGCCACAATAAAAATTTAGGAAATCAGTGAAAAAAATAAAAATGTAACTGAAAAAATAGACAACATTAAAAAAAAAAAATAGAACCTAAAGAAATAAAAATATCACTTAAGGAATTTAAAAATGCATTAAAAATCATCCATCAAAATCATCATAAAGTTTCAACAACAACCAGCTAGACCAGCCAGAAAAAAGAATCCATCAAAGAATCCATCAAAATCACCAGAAAGTTTCAACAACCAGCTAGACCAAATAGAAAAGAGAATGTTAGAGCTCAAAGACAAGGGTGTCTAATTAACCTCGCAAGTCAAAGACATTGAAAAAAAAGAACAAAGAAGAATGAATAATTATGTACAGAAACACGGGACTATATGAAATGAATTAATAAACAAAATATGGGTATCACTAAGGGAGAGAAGAAAAAAAACAAAACACATAAAATATATTTGCATAAATTATTGAGGAAAATTTCCCTGGTATTTCCAGAAATTCAGATATCCAGATATAAGATGGTCATTGAATGCTGGGAAGATTCATAGCAAATAGGATATCTCCAAAACACATAGTCATCAACATGGCCAAAGTGAAAAAAATAATTATATAAACCAAAAGATGACAGTAGCAACTAAGCTGCAAATCCTACAAAGGAAGTTCTATCAGGCTAACAGCAAACATCTCAGCAGAGATTTACAAACAGAAAGGATTGCGGGGCCCTCTTTAGTCTTCATAAAAAGAACAACTGCCAACCAAGAATTTTGTATCCTGCAAAACTAAGTCATGGATAATAAAGAATTAAAGGCTTTTTCCAGACTCGCAAACACTGAAAGAATGTGTCACTAAGCAAACATTAAAGAATTTCTCACTATTAGACCTGCCTTACAGGAAACACAAATGTACTATACAGGAATGGCACAATAAATACCTGCCAGTGCAAAAATGTCTGATAGTAAAGCTCACAATAGCTCTTTTCAAAGAATAGCAACACAGAGGGAAAAGAAAAGAACAAGATACCGTCCAACATGATGAACAGAACAACATACCACATATCAATACTATCACTGAGAATGATTGGTCTTAATGTCCTTCTTAAAGACACAGACTGCTGAATGGCTGGAAAAGAGGCAACCTAAATATGTAATGTCTCCAAGAAACACATCTATCTCACAATAACTCTTACCAACTCAAGATAAAGGAAGAAAAAGGAAAGTACAAGCAAATGGAAACCAAAGGTGAACAGGAGCAGCTTTCTCATATCAGAAACAAAAAGACTTTAAATCAAAGATGATAATTGCAAAAAAAAATGCTTATTATTTAATGGCAAAGGAAGCAATTTAATTAAAAGATATAACGACTCTAAATCTATATGAACCTAACAGGAGAAGTGCCAAATTTCTAAGGCAAACTTTAGTACATCTAAGCAAAGAAATAAACAGTGGCATTACAATTGTTGTGGACTTTGACACACCATTGATATAAATGGGCAGATCACCAAAGCAGAAAATTAATAGGGGTCTTAAATGGCACTCTAGAACAAATGGAATTAATAGACCTTTATGGACCTTTCTATCCAAAACTACAGAATATACATGATTTTCATCAGTCCATGGAACATGTTCCATGACTGATCTATTTTAGGTCACAAAACAAATCTTAACAAACACAAAAAAATCAAAGTCACACAATCTGTCATCTCAGAAAAGAGTGCAATAAAATTAAAAATCATTTCCAAGAAAAAATGCTCAAATCTACAAAAAGTCTTGGACATGAAACAACCTATTGTTAAATGATCCTTAGGTTAATGATAAAATAAAGATAGAAATAAAAATATTTCAGAATATTTGTAATACAGAAGTAGCAGCCCTACAAGGATAGTTCATAGCCTTAAATGCCTACATAGAAAGTGAGAAAGATCAGGAGGCCCTTGTGGCTCAAAGGAGTAGGGCGCCAGCCCCATATGCTGGAGGTGCCGGGTTCAAATCCAGCCCCAGCCAAAAACTGCAAAAAAAAAAAAAAAAAGAAAAGAAAAAAGAAAAGAAAAAGAAAGAAAGAAATAAAAGAGAAAGATCACAAAAACCTAAGTCACATTTAAGGAACTAGAGAATGGAGTTAAAACCAGATTCAAACACAACAGAAGATCTAACAAAACTCAGAACAGAACTAAGTGAAATGGAAATTAAAAAAAAAAAAAAATACAAAGCATCAATGAAATAAAAAGTTGTTCTTTAAAAAGATAAACAAAATACATAGACCACTAGCAAGGTTAACCAGAAACAGAAGACAAAGGACTCAATTAAGCTCAACCAGAAATGAAAAAAGGAGATATTATAACTGATACCACAGAAATAATAGTATCATGTATGAATACTATAAAAACCTCTCTCTGCACATATTAGAAAGCCTGAAACAGAAAGAAACAGAAATCCTGAACAGACCAATAATGATAAGAGAGATTGAATCAGTAATAAAAATTCTCCCAACAAAGATAAAGCCCCAAACCAGACAGCTTCATAACCAACTTCTACTAGCCTACAAATAAAAACTGACATCTACCCTACAGAAATTATCTCATAATATCATAAAGGAGGGAATCCTCCCTCATTCATTTTAAAGCCAATATCACCTTGATGCCAATGCCAGGAAAGGAGAAAACAAAAAAGAAAACTACAGACCAACATCCCTAATGAATGCCTACACAAAAATCCTCAACAAAAGTCTAGCAAACCAAATTCAACAACACATCCAAAGAATAATTGACCAGTTTCAAGTAGATTTCATCACAGAGATGAAGGATGGCTCAAGATAAGCAAGTCAATGAACATAACTCCCCACATAAACAGAAACAGAAACAAAAAGCAAAGACCATGTCATCATCTTAATAGATGCAGAAAGAACATTTAACAAAATCCAGAACATTTCATGATAAAAACAGTCAACAAACTAGGCATAGAAAAAACACACTTCAAAAGTACAAAAATTGTGTATGAAAAACTTATAGCCAAAATTATAAGAGGGGGAAAGTTAAAAGCATTCTCCCTAAGAACTAGAATAAGACAGGGGTGCCCAGTGTGGCTGCTGGTATTCAACATAGTACGAGAAGTCAGGCAAGTGAAAGAAATAAGGAGTATCCAAATCCAGGAAAAAGGAGCGTAAACTATCTAGAATATGATAAACACTCCATCAAAGGATTCCTAAACTGAAAAATAAAGTCAGTAAAGTCTCAGTTTACAAAATCGATATACACAAATCAGTAGTATTTCTCTATACTAGTATCAGTCAAGCTGAGAGTCAAAACAAGGACTCAATACCATTTACAATAGCTGTAAGGAAAATAAAATCCAAGGAATATACTTAATCAAGGAGATAAAAGGTATCTCTCTACATGGAGAACTACCAAACACTGATGAGAGAAATCATAGATAACAGAAACAAATGGAAAAATATCCCATGCTCACAGATTGATATGATGAGAATCATTCATATATCCATGCTTGCCCACAAAGATTTATAAATTCAATGCTCTCCTCACCAAAATATCAATATCATATTCACATATCTGGAAAAAAAAAAACAAAACTCTAAGCTTATTTTGAAACCAAAACAGAACCTAAATAACCACAGCAATCTTAAGCTAAAAGAACAAATTTAGAGATATCTCATTTTCTGACTTCAAATTATACTACAGTAAGGCTATAAGACTCGAAACAACATAGTCTAAAACTGGAAATATAGACCAATGAAACAGAATAGAGAACCAGGAATAAAATTATCCACCTACAACCAACCGATCATTGACAAGGCAAATAACAAAATACCCTAGGGGAAGGAGGCCCAATTTAATAAATGATGCTGGGAAAATTGTGCAGCCAGATGCAGAAGAATGAAAAAGGACCATTATCTCTCACCATATACAAAAATTGATTCAAAATGGATAAAAGCTTTAAATATAAGGCATGAAATATAAAAGTTCTAGAAAAAAAAAGAAGAGGAAACCTCTTCTAGACATCAACTTAGACAATTTATCACTAAAACCCCAAGGTAAATGTAATAATAACAAACATAAATAAACAGGACTTAAGTTAAAAAGCTTCTGCATATAAAAGAAATAATCAACAGAGTAAGTAGATGACCTACAGATTGGGATAAAATATTTTCAAACTTTATACCCAACAGACTAATATCCAGAACTACAAGGAGTTCAAACAAATCAGCAAGCAAAAAATAAACAACCCCATTAAAAAGTGAACAGAAGACATGAAAAGAAGCTTCCCAGAGATAACAGACAGCCAATATTTGATAAAATGCTCAAAAAAAAAAAAAAAAAAAAATCATCAGGGAAATGCAAATTAAAACCACAATGAGTTGCCACCTTTCCCCTGTCAGAGTGGCCATTAATAAAAAATTAAAAAACAATAGATGTTAGTATGGATGCAGAGGGAAAGGAACGCTTACATGCTGTCAGCAGGACTGCAAATTAGTACAATCTCTATGGAAAACCGTATGGACATTGCTCAAAGAAATATTAGGTCATTAAATATGAAATGTCCAACTATGAATTAAAAATTTAATGTATTATATCTCAAACAAGAAGCAGTACAATTAATCACAGCATGTACTATAGGAGAATGAACACCATGCTTATGGGAACAGTCACCAGTTTCTGAGGGGAATGCAGACAGTCTCCTG
Source organism: Loris lydekkerianus (assembly GCA_963574355.1). Lineage (NCBI taxonomy): Eukaryota > Metazoa > Chordata > Mammalia > Primates > Lorisidae > Loris > Loris lydekkerianus. The sequence continues at coordinate 9,350 of CAUYPK010103330.1, forward strand.
GCTGGCCTAGAAATGTTTTGCAGTCAGGGACAAGCCCTTAAGTAACTTAGTACTCTAATGAAAGAGATGGGCTGCTCATTAGTAAGCAGGTATTAGACCTGGAGCACTTGGGGTGTGTCAGTGTCGGAGTCAAGCCTGTGGGAAAAGAACACGTGGCGATCCTTAAGTAGTAGCCCTTGTACATAGTTGCTGGGCACTCCCCACACCTGTTATCCTCTCAGTAAATAGCCATTGCAGAGGTGGCTGGGGCACCCCTGCACCTCTGATGAGCTTCACCTCTAGCAAGCTTGTACTTTTGGTCCACATACTGTTTGTTTCCTGTGTGCGGCACCGAGGATACAGTGGTTCCAACAATGAACCTACCCTATTGACATAGCTTTGTTATCTTAATGGATAAACACTGCATTTTAGAGGTTTAAATTTTAGAGATTTGAAGAGGAGAATTTAGCATGATTCTGAGAAAGTACTCATAACAGGATAAGAAGAAATCTAGGAGCATGTGATGTTTGGGATTACAAGGTCATTATTTCAGGAAGATGGTGCCAAATAATACTAAGAATTCGAGTAAGGTGAGGCTTGTGGTTGACCATTGTTTTGGGTTTGCCTTTTGGTCAGGTGCATGATTGAAAATGGAAATCGTCAATAGACATGGTTTTGGCCTTCAGAATGTTCCAGTGTAGATACAAAGGCTGCCACTACATGCTTACCAACAACATGAAAAATTGTACTTGTGCAAGTTTTGCAAAATAAGGAGCCTCTAGTAGAGACAGAAGGAAATTTGATCCACCTAGGTGGGTCAAATAATAACTCCTTTCAGAAGATATTTAGGCTGACAGCCAAAGATAAGTCAGAGTTAAATAGGAGTTCAACTGGTGAAGAAGAAAGGGGGGAAGAAGAGAGGTAGGGTAAACAGCAGTACCAGGAAAGGCACTGAAATATTGAAGGACCCACAGACCACAGTGTGGCTATGGAAGTAAGTGTCTAATGTGAAGCTAACTGGCTAACTGAAATATTGAAGGACCCACAGACCACAGTGTGGCTATAGAAGTAAGTGTCTAATGTGAAGCTAACTGGCTAGAGAGAGAAACCAAGTTAGACTCATTCATTCGCACTGAGTGGGCTCATCCACATTCAAGGTCATGGGAACAAGAGCCTCTGCTCCTGGACCACCGTGCTGGGTGTGGTGATGAAAACACGACAATGTACGTTTTATAAACTTTTCATCACTTTTTCTCCTTTTCTCCTTTTGGACTCTTGGAAAGGCATGAAATTAATTAAACTTCATTATATTTTCAAGGCTATTTCATGAGACAGGGAGTATAGAGTAAGATAAAATACTTTCAGAGATTTATACAAGTTTACATTACTTCTTTTAGACAAATTATAGCCTGATGAGAAAAAAATGGCATGTAAAGTGATTAATTAGATATTAACGTTTGTAACAGTTTGTCATAGAATAAACAATGGATTTTATTAAGAAATATGAGTTTTGAAGATTAGAAACAATAGATTCAATACCATATGTCAGTAATATCGGAAAGTATAGGGTGATTTTTAATGTCTATAGCCACATTTATGAAACATTATTAAGTACCAATTACTATTTTCAGAAATTATCTGAAAGAAAAGTTATCAGAAAGAGTAGATTAGAAAGTTTAAGTAACATTCTCAAGATCCCACAGCTTTTAAATGACATAGTCAGAATTTTATTCAAGGAAGAAAGAGAGCTTAACCAATACACTCTGATGTTATTCTAACGCAGAAAAGAAACCAGATAATCCTAATTCAGAAGAAAGAACCTAGATTTTCTCAACAAGTCTATAATTTTAATTGTCCATATAATATGATTTTTCTTACTCCCTAATTCATGTAACATTTGTAACTAATTTTAATTATAAAACTTAACCTTTACTTACTTAAAATAAACATTCAGAAACATTTATGTATCTTAAGATTGCTGAAGTATAATATTTTCATTTTAAAAAGTATAGAACTTTTAAAATTTCCCATACATTTTAAAAAAAGTTGAAGTTAAGGAGTTACCTAGTTCACATTTCCTGTGCAGGAGGGTGGGGAATAGACTCCAGAAGATACAACCTGTCTCTGAGGAGAAGTCTGCAAACTGGCCTGCTTGCCTAAGGGCACACCTATAAAACGTAAGTGGCAGAGATGGCGTCAAATCAGCTGGGGAGGTGGCAGTTCCTTCATTGAAAAAGAAAAATTAATCCAATCTCAGCACTCTGCAACCCTTGCCCAGGGGAGGTCCCCATCCCTATCAGTCCCATTAGTAGGTCAGGATTGTCCAGCCACACCAGAATCAAGCAAGAGATCAGAACTCTCCCTATGCATCTGCAGACCTCATATCCCCTGCATCACTAAGGTCATCAAAGATGCCCAACTTATACAAACCCAGACAAGAAATGAACATGTGGAAGTAAAAGCAGGGAAAGAATTCATCTGAGTCTGGCCAGTAAGATTTGAGTTACCTTAAAAAAACAGACAAAATTGCCAGACTAGATTAAAATTTAATCACTTTCTCATAGACACTCACCTTAATGAATGTGTTTGCTACTCAGTTAAAAAGTTCAGGGAATAGAGAAACAAAACAAATAAATATTCCTATAAAAACAGAATCGTGACCCTATTTTAGTATTAAAAAGTAAAATAAATTGAATATGAATGTTGCAGAGTTACAAAAGGACACAGATCATTTAACACTGAGTACAGAGAAATAAATCAGAGTAACTTCTCAAAAAGAGTTCAAGATGCTAATTCAGCACTCACTGAAGCCCAAGGTTAACCAGCAGCAAATATTGAAGAGCAATACGACAAATTTTCACTTTAAAAATAATTTTCTGAAAGTAAAAAAAAAAAAAAAAATTGTGAGTCTATGTAAACATAAAACAGAGGGTAAAGGATTAGATGGAAAAGAGGATTTTCCACCTAAAAGCTACAATGAATCAGCAAGTGAGAAAGGAAAAAGTCAAAACCACACATACTTTGGAAAACTGAAACACAAATTTAGACTTTTTTTATACATTAATGTATTTATACATTAATGTATTTCATATAGAATTAGGAACACTTACATCACACTGGTTAATAAATACCTCATCTCATTTACTTAATTATTTTGCTAAGACATTTATACTCTGTACTAATAGATCCGACATGCACCCTTACATCATGCACCATAGGTGTGATCCCACCATTCACACTCCCTCGATCTGACATCCCTCCTCCCCTCCCATCCCCTCTTCTGCCTCCTTCATCCTGGGCCATAGTTGTGATCTATTCTTCATATGAAAGTGTGAATGATTGTAAATTGGTTTCATAATAGTACTGAATACATTGGATATTTTTTCTTCCATTCTTGAGATACTTTACTAAGTAGGATATGTTCCACCTCCATCCATGTAAACGTAACTGAGGTAAAGTCTTTTTATCAGGCTGCATAATATTCCATGGTATACATATACCACCGTTTATTAATCCATTCATGGGTTGATGGGCACTTGGGCTTCTTCCATGACTTGAAACAGCATGGTATTGGCATAAAAATAGAGAGGTAGATGTATGGAACAGAATTGAGAAGCAAAAGATGAACCCAGATGCTTATTGTCATTTGATCTTTGACAAGCCCATGAAAAATATAAACTGGGGGAAAGATTGCCTATTTAACAAATGGTGCTGGGAGAATTGGCTGGCGACTTGTAGAAGACTGAAACTAGACCCACACCTTTCACCATTAACAAAAATTGACTCTCACTGGATAAAAGATTTAAATTTAAGACATGAAACCATAAAGATTCTTGAAGAGAGTGCAGGACAAACACTTGAAGAAATTGGCCTGGGAGAATACTTTATGAGGAGGACCCCCCAGGCAATTGAAGCAACACCAAAAATACATTACTTGGATCTGATCAAATTTTAGATATTTTTGATAAAAGTTTGTCTTTGTTGAAAAGAAAAACCTGGCCAAGATGACATTTTCTGAACATAAAGAAAACTGGGATTACCAAAATAATTTGAAAAATTGCACCATAAAACCAATTTTTATAGGAGCTCCATTTTAATTTATATTACTTTATTTTAATTATATATTATTTATTGTTTATTTTAAATTTTATTGTTTATTTTAAATATATATTGTTTTATTTTAATTATACATTTTAATTTAATTTTATTTTCATTTTAAATATTGTTTATTTTAAATATATATATTGTTTTATTTTAATTATAAATTTTACAGGGGCAGTGGCAGAAGCTTGGAAGAATTTTTGAATAAAAACCCTGGCAGTTGTTACCACATTAAATATGTGCCTCTTCTAGCAGCAGCAAAACTTAAATCTGCTAAAAGTATATGCAACAGAGCAAGATAGAAATAGTTCAGACACACTTAAGTACACAGATGAGAAAGGAGAAGTTTCGATATTCACTCAAACATATAGTGGTCTAATACAATCTCAAGAACATGGACGCTGATTTCAGACTGTACTCACAAAGACACTTACATGATCCAGAAAACCAGGTAAGGTATTCAACTATTTCCTTTCTTTCCTTTGTCCATTTTTTTGTGTGTGTGATGAGCACATGTGACATGAGATTTTCCCTCAACGTCTTAAGTATACAATGTTGTTAAGTATGAGGTTGTTCAGCAGACCTCAAGAAATTATTCATCTTGTATAACTGAAACTTCACACCCATTGGGCATCAACTACCAATTTTCACCTCTTCCCAGGCCCTGGCAACCACCATTCTATACTCTATGTACATTTCTTTTATAGATACTTCATATAAATTGAATCATCCGGTATCTGTCCTTTTGTGACTGGCTTCTACCACTTAGCTAGAAAATAGGAATCTTAAAGAAATAAAGAAATATATGCTGCCCCATCTTCAATACAGCACTATTTACAATATTGAAAGTGTGAAAACAACCTAAATTAAATGTACATCAAGAGATGAATGGATAAAGAAAAAGTGGGACATACATACAATGGAATATTATTCAGCCTGAAAAAAGATTTTTCCTGTCTTTCCTCCATTGCTCTATTTGGAGTATTTTAGTATGTGAGTCACAGAGTTGTCATGAATGTTTAATAAGGACAGGCAAGTCAAACATATAACTCAATTCCTAATAAACAACAAACAATAAAACTTAGATTTGATGACAGTTATATGACTTTTAGTTTAAGATAACTTTTCTGGAATTATTCTCTTATTTTTAGCGTATGAGAAAATAATTATCAAATTAGGAAACCACAAATATTTCATTTTTGCTTCAGTTTATATGTTAACTAATCAATGCATGTGCTGTAAGCAATTTGTTTTTTTATTTAGACCAAATTAACATTTAGCATGGTGCAAGTTTCTATTGGTGATTAAGTACTTCCTACAGAAACAAATAAGGAACACTTAATAGATGTTTGTTGAATGACTAAAGAAAGAAAAAGAGAGAAAATGAGAAAGGAACAAGTGATTTGTACCTGAAATATGTTAAAATATGTAAAAAATTATAACTTATGGTAAAAATGCATGGGTAAGAGTAGCACTAAAATTGTATATAAATTATTAGCAGCATATATTAACTATCAGCATAAATTAAGCCAGGAAAATAACTAACATAGGTGCTCTTTACTCATTTTATATCAACAAATCTATACATTAGAAAATGTCCCAAAAACATTTAATACAGCACATTTCATAGTTCCTGTCATATACATGATCTGTATTAATTTTTTTGTACTTCAGTTTTTATAATTTCAGATTAATATGGGGGTACATTTTAGGTCACATAGTTTGCTTTTGAAAGGTTGAAGTCTAAGTTATAGTTTTAACTTTCACCTGGGAAATGTGCACTGTACCCAGAGGTGGGGAGTTTACCCAGGCCCTTCCTCTCTCCCCTTACTCATATTTCATTTTCTATGATTATTATTTGATGAATACATTATAAATGTGAAGTGGTGAAACTAGTGTCACACCTAATCTAGGATTAAATATGCAGTGGTATCCAATTCATTAATACTATTCTTTAAATCTACATTAATCACTGATAAAGTATATCTCTCAAATCGTTATATAATGTCAATAACAGTTCCTACTTCTTGTACCCCAAAATGTGAGCAAGTGAAACAGACAATAATATTCATTGTATACTCTGATTTTAAATGTTTTAGTATGAAATATTATTTGGAAACCTAGAACAACTAGTAGGTAAAAGTTGAGCAGCTAGAATTAAAGTGCTTATAAAGAACAAAACCTTAGTTAGGAAAAGAAAGTTTGGGATCAATTTTTACTCTCATTGTTCTATACAAGACCCCTCATAATTCTCAGGAGAGAACTCAACAGATAGCTTGAAGAAGTGACCAGAAGGGGACATTGCCAAAGTCACTCTCATAAGTAATAACTCCACATATTTGTGAAGAATCTTTGGATTCCTGATGCCATTCTCTTATTTAGAAATGTTTTATTGTTTTTTTTTTTGTTGTTGTTGTTGATTTTTGTCTGTTTATAGTTTAGATTTGAAGCTGGTCAAGTGTACTCAAGTTAATTTTAAAAAATAGAATGCATATTTTAATTATAATAGGAGAGAATGGAGAAAACATGAAAAATAAAGAAGTATTTTTTTTCAAAACATGCATTTTATTAATTTCCCTTTGAGATGAGAGTGATTACTTTATAAGTAGACAATAAAGATAATAAAGAGGGACACTTCAAAACTATGAAACCACAGAAGTTACCTTGATGAAGAATAAATCTTACAAAAGTTTTGGAAAGATCAATTTCACTGGTGAAAAATATGTGTGGGTTAAAAGCATTCTCCAGATGTTCTCTTTCTCAAAGTTGTTTCCTCTGAGGAATCCCAAAAATACTGGAAAATCTTCCATAAGATAGAAGAAGAGTGAACATTGGGGAAATGGTTCTATTTGTGAGCCAAAAGGTCTTATCAATATTTCACCAACCTATCTATTTTTAATCATCTAAAAACGTGGCTCAGAAGCTTTTAAAATGGTATGCACTTTCAGGAACTTAACTTTTAGTTTTGCCAAATAAACTATATCAAAGCAAAAAGAACTGAATCAGAGACCTCAAAAGTGTTAGTTTGAAAAAGTTAATCCAATGAGAGCATTAAAAGAATTTTCATTTTAAAAAAACCCTCATAATCTCATTAACATATACACTTTTCATGGGTTCTTGCAAGCTGGATATATATTTTGCAGGGATGTTTTTCTGGTATATGTGACATTTTCAGAACACTTCCTAGAGGCATCACTGATTCTTATTTCCAATTTTTACAATGCATCATAGTTCTACTATTCTATTTTATGTTTTCAATATTAATTTTCAAGCAAGTTTAAAATCTTTTGCTACTCCATAACTATGTAGTTCTTAGGCCAGTTATAGAATTTTTGTAATATCTGAGAAGGAATCAAATAATGGATTATTCATAAAGAAATTAATGTTAATTAGATAGTGAAATCTCCTATCTGATATTAGCATCTGAGAAAAGTTTCTTGAAATTTATGCTTGAAAAAATACTGGAAATAATATGCATTATATATTTTTTTTATTTTAGAATATCTAAAATATGAACTATATCTTCATAATCTTCTCTGATAGGATAATGCCTAGTAGATCCATTGCACTTAATTAATGCTGTCTATATAGACTTTCAGGTTTAAAACTTTCTTTGAGCACAGATCTCACAGACAAACAATATATTCAAGATCTTTGATTTTAACTCTTGTTTCCTTATATGGCACAATATATACTTACCAGTAAATTTTGAGACAGAGGGGATAGAATAACAAGATTATCACAGACTCATATTGATTATAGGGTTCTTTATAGAAATAAAAAAAATCCTTAAATAAATATATTTGAAACCATAAATGATACCAAATAGAGAAAAGAAATTCTGAGCAAAAGGAACAAAGTCAGAGGCACTACACTACCTAACTTCAAAATATACTACAAAGCTGTAGTAACCAAAAAAAGCATGGCATAAAAACAAACACATGGATCAATGGATCAGAATACAAAACCCAGATATAAATTCATGCATACAACCAACTCATTTTTGACCATAGCACCAAGGACAATCACTGAGGCAAAGGTAGTGTTTTCAATAAATTATAGTATTGGGGAGAAATGGATAGCTATATCTAGAAGAATGAAAACTGGATTTCTACCTCTTACTATATGCAAAATGTCAAGTTATATGGATTAAAAACTTAGTGAAAAATCTAAAACCATGAAATTACTAGAAAAAACATTTGATAAAACCTTCAGGATTATTCTGGGTGCAGATTTTTTGAGTAAGAACTAATAAGTATAGGCAACAAAAGCAAAAATAAAAAAATAGGATTATACCATACTAAGAAAGCATCTTCATTAGCAAAGGAAACATTCAACAGAGTGAAGATACAACCTGCAGATTGAAAGAAAATACTTTCAGATTACCCAAATCAGCAAGAGATTAATAACCAGAATATATATAAACTTAGCTCCACAGACAAAAAAAAAAGAAAAAGTCTAACTAATTCAATTTATTTATTTATTTATTATTAATTTTTTCTTTATTTATTAAATCATAGCTGTGTAGATATGGGGTACAGATGTGCTGGTTTTATACACAATTTGAAATATTTTCATCAAACTGGTTAACATAGGATTAATGGCATTTTTTTAGTTATTGTGTTAAGACATTTACATTTTACATTTAGTAAGTTTCACATGTACCCTTGTAAGATGCATTGTAGGTGTGGCCCCACCAATTACCCTCCCCCTCCCTCTCCTCCCTTTCCCCTTTCCCCATATTCTTGGGCTATAATTGGGATATAGCTTTCATATGAAAGCTATAAATTAGTTTTATAGTAGGGCTGAGTACATTGGATACTTTTTCTCCCATTTTAAAGATACTTTGCTCAGAAGAATATGTTCCAGCTCCATCCATGTAAACATAAAAGAGGTAAAATCTTCATCTTTCTTTAAGGCTGCATAATATTCCATGGTGTACATATACCACAATTTATTGTTCCATTTGTGGGTCAATGGGCACTTGGTCTTCTTCCAAGCCTTAGCAATTATGAATTGGGCTGCAATAAACATTCTGGTATAAATATCTTTGTTATAATGTGATTTTTGGTCTTCTGGA
>CAUYPK010103332.1:0-13123 GCA_963574355.1 Loris lydekkerianus
GTCAGGGAAAATACAAGAAATAATTTCTATTCTAAATTTGCGGAGGTTAGACTTGTGACCTAAGATGTGATCAATTTTGGAGGATGTTCCATGGGCTGATGAGAAGAATGTGTATTCAGTTTTGTTAGGATGAAATGTTCTCTAGATGTCTGCTAAATCCAAATGTTGAATGTTTTAGTCTAAAATTTCCTTGCTTAGTTTCTTACTGGAGGATGTATCCAGCATTGCTAAAGGGGGAGGGGGGTTAAAATCTCTGACTATTATGGTACTGGAGGAAATCAAGTCGCTCATGTCTGTTACAGTCTCTCTTATAAATTAAGGTGCATTCTGGTTGGGTGCATAAACGTTAATAATTGAAATATCATCATGTTTAGTGTTTCCCTTAACAAATATGACGTGACCATTCTTATCTTTCCTTACTTTTGTTGTTTTAAAGCCTATTGTATCTGCAAATAAAATTGCAACACCTGCTTTTTTCTGATTACCATTTGCCTAGATAATAGATGTCCTTCCCTTTACCCCGAGTCTATATTTATCTTTTAAGGTAAGATGAGATTCTTGTATGCAGCAGATATATATTTCTGACAAAGGTCTGATAACCAGAATCCACAGAGAACTCAAACTTATTAATAAGAAAAAAACAAGTAATCCCATTTCATTGTGGGCAAGAGACTTGAACAGAAGCTTCTGTGAAGAAGACAGGCATGTGGCCTACAGACACATAGAAAAAATGCTCATCATCTTTAATCATCAGAGAAATATAAATCAAAATCACTTTGTGATATCATCTAACTCCAGTAAGAGGAGCCCACATAACAAAATCCCAAAACTACAGATGTTGGTGTGGATGTGGAGAAAAGGGAACACTTCAGCACTGCTGATGGGAATGTAAGCTAATACATTCCTTTTAGAAAGAAGTTTGGAGAACACTCAGGGATCTAAAAGTAGACCTGCTATTTGATCTGCAATTCCTCTACTAGGTGTACATCCAAAAGACTAAAAATCACTTGGCAACAAAGATATTTGCACCAGATTGTTCATTGCAGCTCAATTCATAATTGTCAAGTCATGGAAGAAGCCCAAATACCCATCGACACATGAATGGATTAATAAATTGTGGTATATGTATGCCATGGAATCTATGCAGCATTAAAAAAGATGGAGACAAAAAGAAAAAGATGAAGACTTTGCCTCTTTTATGTTTACATGGATGAAGCTGGAACATATTCTTCTTAGTAAAGTATCTCAAGAATGGAAGAAAAAGTATCCAATGTACTCAGTATTATTACGAAACCAATTTATAATTACTCACACTTTCCTATGAAAGATAGAGCCCTGGATGAAGAGAGAAGTGGAGGGGAAGGGAGGGGAGGGAGGAGGTATAATAGAGGGAGGGTAAATGGTAAGGCCACACCTGTGGAGCATATTGCAAGGGTACAAGTCAAATCTATCAAGTATAGAACATAAATGTCATAACACAATAATTAAGTAAATGAGGTGAAAGCTATATTAATTACTTAGATGTAAGCACTCCAAATTGTATAAAAAAATAACACATTGTACCCCACAAATGCATAAATATATTCATGATCTATGTGTATATGACTTAATAAAAGGAAAAAAACTCCTTTTTCTTTACAAAATGCTTAGATTTTTTGCCATTTATCATATATAGACTTAGTTTTATCTTGCAAATAAATATTCAAGTCATTTTCATTTCACACAATAACCCAGAGAAATGCTGCATTCCTATGGAAATATTCTTTCAATAATTCACATTTCTGAGTCTGTTCTTCATAAAATGTAACTATCTAATAAAATTATGGCTGATACCTGTCCCCATGTTATTATGATAGGGCAAATCCATACTGAATAAATACTTCATTGCTCAACTCTAGCATGTTACAGAACATATGATAATGTATTGCATTTAGACAAATATAGTGAATAATACTTATAACTTGTTACTAAGTGTCACTTAAAATAGCTTTAGCACAGATATTTTGCTGACCCAATGCAAGGAAAAGAAATGAAAGCATCTGGATTTGTTAATACTTCCCTTATCTGTACAATAAATCCTTCCTGTTTTCCTACTATGAAAGGTGCACTGTCTGTACATACACTTGCTAAGTTTACCAAATTCAATCCAACTTCATGGCATTTATCTTGACAGTTATTAAAGATAGATACTCCTCACGTTCTATTTGCAAGGGCCCCCAATAAGAATGACACTTTGTAGCAAACAAAGTCTTCTTCGATGACCCAAATGAAGTATAAAACCCGCACCAAGTCAGTTGGTGTTGACTCATCCAAAGTGATTGAATAATATATATTTTCCTTCTGAAGTATTGTTTAAAGTTGTTCTGTTAAGTTGAAGGCTAATTCATGATACTAATTAGTTCTGATTCCTCTTGAAAGAGGCAGTTGCTTGTACTTTGAAATATTATCAGAGAGTAAGCATCCTACAACTTCATTCTTTCACAATTTCTACATCACTGAATGGCTTCCCATGTTTCCCTGAGTATATAACTACTTTATAAAAGTTGCCAGTGGCCTTTTTTCCAGGTCTTATTGCTCCCTGAAAGAAATGTATTTTCTTTTTCTTTCCATCATTTAATTTCTATAATACAACCTTTCATACCTCTCCCTCTAATTTAAAATATTTGCGCTCTTTATGAGTGTTATCATGCTGATGAGCATTGAATTTCTTTAACGTTGATATTGCAAAATCACAAAGCAAGCAAATCATCTTATCTGTAGCAAAAAGAAGATAGTATTACAATTCCCAGTCCTCATTTAAAAATCTGTTTTCTTCCTTCAGCATTCCCTTGGTCTTCTTTGACATAATGGACTGTTAAGGAGGCAGAACTTTTTTTAATTACATAAAGCTGTGAAACTATTCACAAATTCCACTTCAAACAGAAACACAGTGCACTGTTGCAAAAGCTGATAACAGCCTGGTATACTCAACTCCCATAAACTCTCACCAACCAGCCTCGTGTGGTAGTGGTGCCAGTACAATGCGGGAGTTAGAACTAAATCATGAGCATAGCAGCTGTTATGGCTTACTAATTCTCTAATTGTGCCAGTCAATCTAGGAGGATTATTTTATTGAATTTTATTTTATTCTTTGGTATTTTAAACATGTTCATTTTAAAAATAAAATAAAAATATAAAAGACAAAAATGTATTAATCAAAATAAAGGATTTGTTCTGGGCGTGGTGCAGTGGCTCATGCCTGTAATCTTAGCATTCTGGGAGGCCGAGGCAGATGGATGGCCTGAGCTCAGGAGTTTAAGAACAGCCTGAGTGGCTCAGTGCCCAAAGCACAGTGGTTAAGTCACCGGCCACATACACCGAGGCTGGCAGGTTCAAACCCAGCCTAGGCCAGCTAAGCAACAATGACAACTGCAGCAAAAAAACAGCTGGGCGTTGTGGCAGGTGTCTGTAGTCCCAGCTACTTGGAAGGATGAGGCAAGAGAATCACTTAAGCCCAAGAATTTGAGGTTGCTGTGAGTTTTGATGCCACAGCACTCTACCCAGAGCAACATAGTGAGATTCTGTCTTCAAAAAAAAAAAAAAAAAAGAATAGCCTGAGCAAGAGCAAGACCCCTTCTCTACTAAAAATAAAAAAACTCCTGGGTGTTGTGGTGAGCACCTATAGTCCCAGCTACCCAGGAGGCTAAGGCAAGAGAGTCTCTTGAGCCCTAGAGTTTGAGGTCACTGTGAGGTATGACACCATGGCACTCTATCCAGGACACATAGTGAGACTATCTCAAAAAAGAAAAAAAAAAAAAAAAAGGATTTGTTCTATAAATTTTGGATTCAACCTAAAGGCTGCACTTAAGGACCTCGAATGTCTCATGGCCTAAAGGCCAAAGGTTCCCCATCCCTGGTCTTGAAGATGCTAAAGTGCCAGCCCCACGGACCCATCTCTGTCAGGGCTTTCCATGCCCCTGCCAGTACCTGACAAGAAGGAAGATGCCCTGCTTGAACAGCGCCTCCAAAAAGTCATGTCCACCCAAACCTCAGAATGTGATCTCCTATGGAAAAAGGATACTTGCAATGTAATTAGTTAAGGAGAGGTCATACCAGATTAGGGTGGGACCTACATCTTGGTGTCCTTATAAGAATATGAGAGGACACGTGGAGATACACAGAGATAAGGACAGAGATAGAGACTGGGGCAAGGAACCTGCAAGCCAAAGAAGGCTAAGGAATGCGGGAAGAAACCAGGGTGAAGCAAGGAAAGATTCCTCCCACACTGGGAGAAGAATGAATTTCTGTCACTGTAGGCCACCCAGGCTGTGGCAATTTGATATGGTAGCCTTAGCAAACTAAAACAGAATATGTGGGAAGAACCTGGTCTTACATGGAGTTCCCTGAGCCTCTACCCTCCCAGCCTGATACTGTGAGGTCCCACAGGAGCCATCCTACCCTGAGGAATAAAGCTTTGGGAACTGTGGGGCACGGGGTGCAGAACCCTCCTAAGCTTGGGCCTAGGGCTCCAAGCACAGCATTTCCTTGGGCTCCGCCCAGACATGTGCCCGCCATTCCCCACCCCAACCTGGAGAAGGTGCTGAGAGACCAGAATGTGGCCCCAAGAGCCTGAGCAAGGAATAAAAGAGCCAGAGAGAAACCAGCCATACAGCATCCTGGGGCAGTGGGAAGCACAGGTAGCAGGAGCTTTAGAGGTGGAAAGACTGGGTTCAAATCCCCCCTCCACCCTTATCCACTGGGTGGTCTTGGAGGAGCCACTGAAACTCAGCAAAGCTGTGCCCTCTCCTCTACCACTGCTCCATTCTGTACAGATCAAGCATGTACAGGCCCTGGAGGGTCTTCCTGCCCCCCATAGAAGGCTAATAGAAGAAATCCTTATCTGAGAAGTGAAACAGCACCCCATCACTCCCAACCCACAGAAGCAGAGAAGAGACAGCAGGAGGCAGGAGGAGCCAGCTCAGTAGGAAACCCAGGGCCCAGGGCCCTCTGCACCCCAGCTTAGACCTGCCTCCAGGGCCCTGGCAGACACTGCTCAGGGGAGCTAATTGACCATCTGCTTCAGGTTGCACTGAAGAAAAGTCCAAAATCAATCAGCTCCATCTAATCTATCTCTGCCACTGACACCCTTCATTTCCGCTCATTTTCCTTCCAGTTGTGCTAATGGTGTGTGGCTAAGCCACAGCATAAAAGAAGATATAAAATTATACAGCATTATCTTTCCCCTGGCCCTGCACACATGTGCTTTTCTCCCCAGCTCTGTCAACTCTTTAAAGAAGCTCTAGAGCAGGTATCTCACCCAGATCCAGACCCACTTCCGAGGGGCCCATGATTCAGCAGACAGACCCACAGAGGTGGAGCATCTTCCAACCTTGTATCCTAACCTTTCCAGAGGAAGGAGCAGCTGGGATTAGAGGCCACAAAAGGAGATGCCAACCATCCATCTTGGCTCTGATCAGCGTTTGCCTGAACCATTGTCACTATTTGGTCCCAGGGGTTGAAAACCCTCACTAGTAACAGACCCTAAGACCCCCTTCTCCTATTACTTTCTTTGCCCTTCTTAAGGACTCAATACCATTTGTTTATTTCTTTTTGAGACAGAGTCTCACACTGTCAATTAGGCTGGAGTGCAATGGTGGGATCATAACTCACTGCAGCCTCAAACTCCTGGGCTTAAGCAATTCTCCTGCCTCAGCCTTCCACGTAGCTGGGAGTATAGGTGCATGCTGCCTAGCCCAGCTAATTTTGTTTCTGTGTTTTGTTTTTGTTTTGTTTTATTTTTTTAGAAATGGGGTCTTGCTATGTTTCCCAGGCTGGTCTTGAACTCCTGGGCTCAAGTGATCCTCCAGCCTCAGCCTCCCAAGGTGCTAAGCTTGAGCCACCACACCCAGCCCCTCACTATAGTTAAAGAAAGCAGATACTCACAGCCCTTGTGTAACTACTATTCTGATTCAATAGAGCCAATATATTTCTGGGGTCTTAGGTAGGTTTGTATTTGAAAAAGCCTCCTAAGCCATTAAGGCTATATTTATACCCACCCTCAAATGGGCTCAGACACAGGCTTGCTGCCCATCTCCCAGAGCACCTGACTGGCCTGTGTCCCACTCCCCACACTGCCCTGGCTCTTGGCCCATTGCTTATTTCTCTGCTGAAAACCTTCCCTGACTTGTACAGCTCCATTTTTTTTTTAGTCTAGAACATGGTCTGGCCACATCCAGGTTGGGTCCCTGCAGGATTTGGCCCAGAATGGCAGGGGCAGTCTGGACACAAACAGCAGCTCCTCCCTGGGACTCACCCCTCAGGTGCAGATGTGCTTTCTTGGGAGACACATCTGCCACAAGAGGCGATGGTCTTTGCCAAGCCAAGGTGTTTCTGAGGACAAGGAGATAGAAACAGAGAGAAGAGACAGTGACAGCTCCGCCAAGGATCTGAGAAACACTCTGGGGTGCCTGCTCTAACACTGCTTTGAGAACCTGGTAGAACCACCTCCCCAAAATGTATAAGCTTGCATCCACACAGCTTCTGCCTACAATCCTGAGTGGTCAAGGACACACAGCCATGAATCGAATTGATGTTTTTTCAGTGTTCTGCTTACTTTTTTAAATTTCAGATTAACATAAGACTACAAACCATTAGGTTACAATGTTTGCATTTGTTAAGTAAGCTCCCAGTTGGAGTTGTGGCCCTCACCCAGGTGTGCCATATACCCTTATGTGCCCGTTAGGTGGGAGCATACCAATTCCACTCCCCCCTCCACCTCTGTTCCCTCCCCCTTTCCTCTTCCTCCTTCCCTCCCTCTCCTTCCAGCTTAAATTAAATTGAATTTTTCTGTTGTGTGGATATGTATTAGTTCGTCTACCAGCTCCATATTAGCAAAGAATATACTGGATGCTTACTTTTCCATTCTCGTGGTACTTTACTAAAGAGAATGTTCTCCAACTTTATCCAAATTAATACAAAAGATGTAAAAGCTCCATCTTTTTTTTTTTTTTTTTTTTTTTTTTGCAGTTTTTGGCCAGGACTGGGTCTGAACCCGCCTTCTCTGGCATATGGGGCTGGCACCCTACTCCTTTGAGCTATGGGTTCCACCCAAGGCTCCATATTTTTGATGGCTCAATAGTATTCCACAGTATGCACATACAATAGTTTATTAATCCATTTATGGGTTGATGGGCACTTGGACTGATTCCACATCTTGCTGACTGTAAATTGAGCTACAATAAATAATTTAGTGCTCAAACTGATTTTTTGATAAGCTTGTTAATATGATGCGTTATGAAACATGCAGCATCAATGATGTGTTGATTTGTGGCACAAATAATGTCCCTCCTGAATCATTCTTGCCCCCAAACCCAACTTCCAGTTTACAGGCAATACAGGGCGGTAGAGGAACAGATTAAATGTCACCATGAGAAAGCAACTGACTGGACTCAGTGGGTGGAACTTTCCATAGGAAAAGTGATTCATACCTTAGAACAGGCCAATGTCATAGGAAAAAAGGGGGAGATGGAGACAGTTCTAGACTCTTGTCTCTCAAAGTGTATTCTATGGACCACCAGCAGCAGAGCATCAATTAAAAGCTTGTAAGAAATGCAGAACCTTAGCCTCTGCCCCAGACTCCAAAGCAGAATCTGCATTAGCTCCCAAACAGTGAAAAAAAAAAAAAAAAATCTGCATTAGCAAGACCTCCAGGTGGTCTATGCGCACAGGAACGTCTGGCAAACACTAGTCTCTCTAAGAAGAGATTTATGAGAAATAACAACTAATCACTGTTTCCTGAATTGAATCTCAACTTGAACCAATGAGCTGTAAGAGATACTTCAGGGGCAACTAGGAAAATTAGAATATGGATTAAATGTTAATCATTATATTAAGAAATTAGAATTGTCCTGCTAAGCATGATACGTAGAAAAATGTCCTCCCATTTTTAAGGCAATATAATTAAGTATTTAGTCATAACATCTATGATTTACTTATAAGTATTTTAACAAAAAAATAAATTAAGTAGATATAAGGCAAAATGTTAGCAACTGTTAAAACCAGACGATGGATACGTTCCCAATATACTAGTTTACTACTTCTCCATAGGTACGAAAACTTTCAATAATAAAGATTAGAAATAAGAGGAAAGAATCTTTTACTTCATTAAAGAGTTTTCTAAACAAAAAGTAAAGCACTGCTCAGGTAGGATTCAGGTCAGGTTACTCCTCCACGTGGCAGGGACTGGGCCCAGCGAGCAGGCAGTGTGAGTGGGGAAGGACAGCATGCCTTTTCTGAGTGCCTGTTACCTGCTAGGGAGGCAGAACCACAGCTGATATTTACGTTTTCTTCATTAATCCTCACAACATCCCATGAGGTAGGTCTTATTAGCCCCATTTTACAGGTAAGGAAATTAAATACTGCATTGCCCCACATCACACAGCTGTAAAAGGTTGTGGGCAGGATTTTGGTGCCAGCCCAAGTTCTAACATACCAGCTACTCACCCAGTTCCACAGGGAGCTATTGGAGAACCCTCACCTGACGCCTCTTCTAGGCATGGCCACAGGGCTCATCCTGAGCTGTCCCTACCCTCCCTGAGGCTTCCCTGAGCATTCCCTCAAAGACCTGCCTCTGCCTCTGCCTCTGTCCTTTTGAAGACCCAACAAATTTTCCCTTTTAGTCTAACTTCTTATTCCACTTGGCTTTCATGCCTCCCATATTTCCTACATCCTGTCTGGCCGGATGCTTGTGCACAGCGTCCACTGGCTGTGCCATGTGGGCTGTCAAGTGCCAGGCCCTGGGAGTGACCCACACTGCTCTCACTTTGCTTAGATGAGGCATCACAAAGATCCCAAAGTCCCAGTCCCCAGCACACTCCACTGCCCTTTGCT
Source organism: Loris lydekkerianus (assembly GCA_963574355.1). Lineage (NCBI taxonomy): Eukaryota > Metazoa > Chordata > Mammalia > Primates > Lorisidae > Loris > Loris lydekkerianus. The sequence continues at coordinate 8,869 of CAUYPK010103332.1, forward strand.
GACCTTCCTTCCTGTCCTGCCTCCTCAACAGCTGTGTCAGAAGGTCCTCTGCACCATGGCATTCCATGTGACCTTTCCTGGGAAACCCAGAAGCCGCATGTTAAAGATGCACCATGACAAAGGGAGGGCGGGAGCCGACAACTGAATGTGATAAGGAGAACATCTGGCAGCAGCGCTTCCTCCCCTTCCTGCCCTGAACACAAGCTCCACATATCCTCAGCTGCACCACTCAGCTCCCTATGAATCCTGGCCCTTGCTCACTCCCAGCTCTGCTGCTGAGATCCCAAGAAGGGTCCCACCTACTCCTGAACCCAACCAGGATCCACAGGTACTTGCCCCACAGGACTAAGCTTCCGTCCATGATGCTGAGCCCAGAAGGTATGGCAGGTACCAGAGCTGAGACCCGCAAATGCAGGAGGAGAAACTGGGAGGAAATTAACATGCGTAGGGTTCAATTCATGGTCTGGTACTGTGCCCCATCCTGTCATATCCATTGTCTCGGTCAATCTCCAACACCCCTAAAAGACATAAGCTGTTATCTCCATTTTACTGATGGAAAAATGAAGGCTCCAAAAGGGACAAGGTAACTTGACTTCAAGGGAACTGGGGAAGGAGGGATCAGAACCCAGGCCGGCAAACTCCAAAGCCAGACTCTTCTCCTGGTCAAGGTGTGGGTTGTTCTCAGATCTGAGTCTCTTGGACTTCAACATGGGCTAGAAGAGCATTTTAAAGCCATTGGAAGGCACTATCCCCATCTGTGATGGTTAATTTCATGTGTCAACTTGGCTAGGCTATGGTGGCTGGTTGCTTGGTCAGGCACTAGTGTAGAGGTTGCTATGAAAGTGTTTTTCAGGTGTGATTAACATTTAAATCAATAGACTGAGGAAAGCAGATTACCCTCCACAATGTCCTATCTAATCGGCAGAAAGGATTTAAGAAAAAAGACTGATGTCCCTGGAGGAAGAAGGAATTCTGCCCCCAGCCTACCTTCAGACTCAAGACTGAATTCTCCCCAGCTCTCCAGCCTGCCAGCCTGTCTGCCAGGCTACTCTGCAGATTTCAGATTTGCCAGAGCCTGTACCACATAAGCTAATTCTTTAAAATTAATCAGCCAATTGGTCAGTAAATCAATATCTCTCTCCCACACACACATGCTCTCACCCTCTCTCTCTCAGACTGACACTCTCCTGGGAGGAGGCCTCCCTCAATCTCGTGTCACTGGTGAGGAGTGTGTGGATGCTTCGAGGCAAGCAGAGAGGCAGACTCCACATCTGCTCTCAGGTGTGTCCCATAAGCCTTTCTTTATTTATTTTAAAGTTATTGGAAGTTGCACCGCTAAGCATTGATCCTGGCTTTATGGTTGTGTACAACTCAAATGAAAGAGCTGTCAGTGTATAAATATGTGGTTCTCAGACCTCATTGCTCACCCCTTGTTCCCTTACAGCCTGGGAAACAATGAACATCTAAAGCCACATCAGAGGCCCCAAAGGCTACAGGGCAGGAACCAGGTGGGGGAGTGCCTCTGCATAGACAGACTCCTCAGTTTAGCCTCCCCAGGCAGGGAGTGGTGGGAGCATTGCAATCAGAATTGTGGATTTCAGTAAGGTCCTCCTCCAGGGTCAGAACAGGTGGCTCCCCTAGGGATTGCAGAAAGGAGGATCACAGAATGCCTTGTATCCTCTGAGAAGAAGGGACTGAGCCCTTTCTATACTTTGCCTCCACTTTTCACAATAATTCTACAAAAAGGGAAACACTGTTCCCATTTTACAGGTGAAGAACCTGAGGCCCAAGGAGTTAAGTCACAAGTTCTCTTTTCAAAGACCTTTGCAACAAGGTATTTACAAATAAGTGCAATAGACTTCAAAATGCATATTCCTATGTCCCAGTCCAACTCCTGCCACCATAACCTAGGGAGGGATTGGTGCCCTAACACCTACCCTAACTACATTTAGAAATACTTCCTCCTGTCTCCCAGCCATAGGAAATGAGGACTCCACCTGTCATGGGAATGCAGAGAAGAAAAAACACCTTCAGGGATCACCCACCCAGGCCCTTCAACAAGTGGGTACCAGCCTCTTCTGCAAAATGAATGAGGACTCCTCCTCCTAATTTGGAGGCCGAGCTTGGGGGTCCCTTATACAGGAGCCCCAGGCCCTGGATGGTCCCTTGCTATGGCCCTGGCTCCCACAAGAACTGCAAGTATTAATCGGTCCTAGTGGCTTCTCTAAGGTTCTGTCAAGCCAACGGCAGGAGAAGGCTCTTTGCTCAGGGAATCTTCCCCAGTCACTTTCCTCCTCCTGATTTCAAATAGCTTCTAATCACATTTGGCACTTCCCTATCTGATCAAGAAGACTTCCAAATCCCAGGGAGAGACAGAAAACACTATCTAGAAACTCCCAAATATAAACCTTCGATACCCTGGGCTCAGAAAACAAAGGGTCTCCAACACACAGCAAGACCTCCTGTATTGGGCTCACATCCCTCCAGTCTCTCCCTTCTGTCCTTGCTGTGAATCTGGCTTCCAGATGCCAGTAGTCAGAGCAGTGAAGAAAAAGAGGCAGGGGGAAGACAGAGAGGAAGGAAGGCATCACTCAAGCTAGAAAACAAAGTAGTCTTCTGCAAACAGAGATCCAGACTCCTTGGTGACCATATTGACATCAAGAGATGTAAGATCTCCTAATGACTAAAAATTCTAGAGAGAAGGCAGAGCACCCATGGCCATCTGAACTTCAGAGCCAGACAGTCCAGCCTCAGAAGTATTTAGTGCTGTCCTGGTGCTGTCCCAAGTGCTGCCCTGACCTGGCCACAGTGTGCTCGGACTTAAGCAAGGAAGGGAGGGAACCATGATTCTTTATCTTTTCTTTGTTTCCACCTTTTTTGACATATAATTAGAATAACAAAAACCTGCACATAATCAACATATATATACAATGTGGTGAGTTCGGATATATGTACACATTTGTATTACTATCATGACAGCGCAGGTAATCAACATATGCAAACATTTCCTTGTGTCCCGAAATGATCATGAGTTTTGGCAAGGATGTGGAGAAAAGAGAATCCTTGCCCGCTGTTGAAAGTGGAACAGCCATTATGGAAAAAACTGTAGAAGGTCTATAAAAAACTTAAAATGGAACTACCATGTAATTCAGCTATGCCACTTCTGAGCATACATCCAAAGGAATTGCAATCAGTATCTGAAAGAAATGACTGCAGTCTCTTGTTCACGGCAGCATTATTCACAATAGCCAAGTTATGAAAACAACCTAAGTGTCCACCGACAGATGAGTGGATAAAGAAAATGTGCTCTGTATATACAATAGAATAGTATTCTGCCTTAAAAAAAAAAAAAAAAAAAGAAGAAGAAGAAGAACGAAATCCTGCATTTGAACAGGGATGAACCTATGGAACATTCTGCTTGGCAAAATAAGCCAGACATGGAAACACAAATACTACATGATCTCACTTATATATGAAATCTAAAGAAGTAAAATTCATAAAAGCATAGCACAAAAAAGGAAGTAACCAAGGACTAGGGAATGGGGAGGTTTTTATCAAATGATACAAATTTTCAGGAAGAAGATGAATTCGTTCTGAAGATCTAACGCACAGTCTAGTGACTACAGCTAATAATGCTTTATTGTATACTTGACATTGGCTAAGAAAGTAGGTCTTAAGTGTTTTCACCTCACATAAGAAAGTTAACTATGCACCATAGTGTGGTAATCAGCACATTGTACCCCATAAATGCATTAATGTATACAGTTATGATTTAATATAAAAAGAAAATATCACCCACACAATCTCTTTTTGACCTATTGCCTTTAAAATTCTTTGGTATGGGGATTGGATTAAAGATGGCGGCTGAGTAACAGCTTCCCTGCAACTGGGCACAACGAGTCTGGGGAGACAAGACTCCAGACATCTCTGGCCAGTGGGATCTGCCTATGATCATCCCTTTGAGGATACAGGGAGAAAGCAAGGGACTTCTGGACCCCAGGAGAAGGACAAAAACAGTGGAAAACTGGCAAAAAACAGTGGAAAAAACGGACAAAAACAGTGGAAAACTGGATGCATGTGTTCCATCAACCTAATCATGCCAGCAACCATGAGTACAAGCAGCAGTGAGACTGCAAACTGGAAAGGCCTTACCTGTGAACTTTTTTGGTGTTCTTGGACTTGGTGCTCAGTTGAGCTGCCTGGGGGAGAGCTTGAGCAAAAGTGTGGAGAACTTTGGGCATTGTCTGGGGCCCCA
>CAUYPK010103338.1:0-24001 GCA_963574355.1 Loris lydekkerianus
GTCTTTGTTTTTTAATTTGTTTATGTGCTGAATTATATTTATAGATTTACGTATATTGAACCAGCCTTGAGACCCTGGGATAAAACCGACTTGGTCATGATGTATAATTTGTTTGATGTGTTGTTGGATTCTGTTTGTTAGGATCTTACTGAGTATTTTAGCATCAATATTCATTAGTGATATTGGTCTATAATTTTCTTTTCTTGTTGGGTCTTTTCTTGCTTTGGGGATCAGGGTGATATTTGCTTCATACAACGTGTTGGGTAGTCTTCCTTCTTTTTGAAACCAATATATAAACACACACTCATACAAATGATAAAACACAAATATAGTCTAGCAAGGGGGAGGGGAAAGGAGGGAAAAGGGAGGAGAAGTGGGAGGGCGATTGCTGGGAGAAGAGAGGGCATTTGGGGGAATCTCATCTGATGGGCACAATTGAAAGGTATATTTCAAAATAACTCAGAGTAAACTTTAAATGCCTTACAACTAAAAAATCAATATTTGATTATAAAGACAAAGGAATGATGTCTTTTAAACATGTTGGAAAATGTTGGAAAATCACATGAAGACAGAAACAAGATTCTCAGACACGTAATAACTAATCAAATTTACCTTTTGTGTATTCTATTTTCCAGGAGTTGCATTTGAAAAAAATGCACTTTAGTAAAATGAGCAATAAGTCCAAGAAAGAAAAACAAAGAAATGAAATAAAACAAAAAATCCAAGGAGTAGTTTCTTTAAAAAAAAAAAAAATAGTGAATTCAATCAGGGAAAAAAAAAATCGATTCCCAGATGACAGGAGGCCGCTGGATGGAAACAGGGAGTTGGATGACCCAAGGGAAATCTGCAGGAAAAACGGCAATAAATATAATAAAATACGTTTACAATAAAAGTATGTTTTATTGTTTGAAAACATGCAGGGCATAATAACAGAAAACACATTAAGAAGAAAGAAAACAAAATTCTGAATTTTAAGATTCAAGAATTAAGATTTAAATTGGATCATTAAAAAAATGTCCAATGATGAAGAAAATGAAACAAAAGGGTGATGTTGTGTAGTGTTGGTGGATGATGATATGCTGAACGGCTAGGCAGAGAAAATGTGAGCCCAATATTGTGCTTCCCTGGCACTGGACGGTACTCACCGAGTCCCACACTGTCAATTTGGAGTCAGCAGATAGGAGTGTGTGCAGCCAGTAAAAACATTGATGGTGGCAGTGGGTAAATGACAAGAGAAAGACCCAGAATGGGAGAGGATGGTTGGGAGAAGGCTAGATTTGGAGAAGGCTACATTCATTTTCTGAAATGGGGCCTCGAGAAATATTGCCAAATATTGATGCGACATCAAAAATAAATTTAAGTATCTTCTAAGGTCACAAAGGCAACCAATCAAAATGATTATATAAGTGGAACTATTGAGAGGTAGTGGGGGAGAGCAACTGGTGTTGATGAAGCAGACCCAGAAACCAAGACGCGGAGACATGAGCAAACCACTGGCCCCAGAGGGAGACTCACCACAGAACCACAACCAAAAGCTCCGGGGGGTGGAAGTGCACTTAGGGGTGATGGTGGGGCACCAAGAGACATGTCCTGGTCATCAAGTTATTGTGTACTTTTGATATGTAATTATAATTATGTTGACAAAATTAAAAAGTGAAAAATCTGAATGTTTAGTCAGATTCCTTAATGGAAACTGTGGGGCACGGGGGAAGTGTGTAGGGGTGTCTGGGTTTCAGGGTTTTTCTAAGACAGTAACAAGAAGTATGACATTTAGAAAGTCTCTTAAACTCTTGCTGAGAGTTTTGTTAGCTGCAAAATTCATTGCTTTTAATATACTGACATTCGATACATAATGATTTAGAAATGGCAAAAGCAACCTCTCATCCACATTATTTAAGTGGTATTTATCTCATTCAGTGAGTCCACGGTGGTTTTTAATATCACGTCTTCATAGCTGACCTTGGGGGATACAGAGACCCCATTCCTGAACCCATTTGACCTTGTTCAATTACTCCACTGAGCTAGAAAGTTCAACCCAGGCACAGCGGTAACAGAAAGCAAATAACACTGGAGCCACACAGGCAGTGTGGAGAGCAAAAGTAACCTGCATGAGTTTCCAGGTAACAAAGAGATTTATTTAGGAAGAAAAAAGAGAAACTTAGAGCACTTCCGAACAGAGTTGAAGGGGGTCCCTCTCTTAGAGAAGAAAGGTGAGACTCTAAACGGAGCAGGGCTATGAATACTCTGTCTGTTTGAAATAGGCTGCAAGTCCCCCATTGGCCACTCTGGCCTCCGGACAGTACTGCCCTTTCCTATTGGTCATTGAGAGTCTCTTTCTATTGTTGTTGGTTACCTAGGTTACAGCACATCCACATGCTTCTGGGCCCTCCAGACTTCTGGCCCAGCAGGGCAGGTTTTTTCCCCATTCCCCTTGAAACTCCTTTCTTAGTTCCCTTTTCTCTGGTGAAAAGTCAGAAAAAGTGTGACTGCATCAGATGAGATCTGTTCACCGGCTGCCTTCACCTACAGGTAAGCTTGGCAATAAGAGAAACCAAAATAAACAAACAAAAAATTCTCACTCGTGTAAGATGAACTTAAGAGAAGAAAAAATTCAAGTTGGTAAAATGAAAAAAAAAATTCTGTTTCATAAGTCTAATCCAGGGTGTCCTGCAATGGATGAAGGAAAGTCTGTGAATGACTCAGTTATACAGATGTTCTGGCAGAAAAATGATTATTCCAGAGTTTACCCGAGCACTTCGGGTCCCTGACAGACTTTATAACCTCGATGGAGAAAAGGACAGAAGCTCCGTGACCATCCAGTGATACCCCTTTCAAACTAGCAAACAAGCCCAGAAGCCCCAGAAAGGCACACTCACACATCTGAGAAGAAAGCTCCCTTTTAAATAAAAAAACCATGCCCACATTGCCTTTCTTCACATTATTTTTCTTCACTTTCTTCTGACAAAATAGCTCAATGCATCATTATTATCTGTCCTCCCCAAATGGAAGGATTATAATTTATATTTAAGAAAACACGTATCAAAATAATGACAATATTGACCTTCTAGTCAGTTTCTGCCAGCCCTGGGGTGCAGCAAATCTCTCCAGTGAACCGCAGGCCTTGTCCTGGATGGGACTTTCCTTGTTCTTTAGTTCACAGTCCCAGCACTGTGGGCCCCTCCCCTCTGAAAGGCCCCCACCTCATCTCATCAAACTCCCACAACTGTCCTAGGACAGAGGTGCTTTGTGTGTACCCAATGGACGGATGAGGAAATGGCGACTTGTGGGGTAGAAGCACTCCCCGGCTGGCAGCCGGACTGCGGTGACCTAGCTCCAGATCCAGCAGGCTGTTCTCTACACCACTCTGGAAAGTCTCTTTCAGTCATCTCCAACTCTGCTTTTTATCTTCTGTTTCAAATCCCCCACAGATCCCCTGCCTTTCCACCATCTTATTACCACTAAAATGGAGAAATAACATACAAGCATAATTATATGCTAATTATTTACCCACGGGATAATGTGGTAGATGTAATTGAGTGTTAATAACTTTCAGGTAAAGTGAAAACTTTAATGCTTTATTTTATTTTGTTTTAGAGATAAGGTCACCCTCTGAGCTAGAGTGCAATGACATCATCATAGGCCCCTGCATCCTCAAACGCCTGGGCTCACCATCCTCCTGACCCAGCCTCCTGTACAGCCGAGACCACAGGTGCCTGCCACCACACCTGGCTCATCTTTCCCTTCCTTTCTTTCCCTCTCCCTTTTTGTAGTGGCAGGGTCTCATTATGCCCCCCAGGCTGGTCTTGAATTCCTGGCAATCCTGGAGGATTCCTCAAGCAATCCTCCCACCTCATCCACTCAAAGTGCTGGGAGTGCAGGGATGAACTGCCAGGCCCAGACTATATTTTTATTTTTAACCAGTTGTCAGTAGGCAAGAACATAGTATACACAAAATACTGTGCTGGGCTTGGCTGGTGACCAAAGATGAAGAGCACCGGCCGTGTTCTTCAGGAGCTCACGGTTCTTTTGACAGTGGAAGAACAAACACAAAAGTCTAGTAGAAAGTAAAAGTTAGATGACAAAAGACGGTGGTCACTGCCAAGTCTGTGCAGAAGCTTCTGGAATTCAGCTTCAGACACACTCAATCTGGTTCCTGACACCCACTCAGACAGACATTCAGCCTGAGTTACACAGGCTCCCTCAGCCTCAGTCTCTTCATCTGTGAAGTGGGAACAGTAATGCTGACAATAAAATTAAAAGGCATAGGATTTAGATATAAGTAAAACACTTGGGTAGTACTAGGGAGTGCCATACATGTCTGATCTTCACAGCTGAGTCAAAGAAACCAAGCAGAATTAGGTGGGATTGGGCAGAGGAGAGGCAGGACAGACTGAAAGCTGGACTGACCTCAAGTGCACACACCTGCAGCCGAGGGAAAAACGCTAGCTGAAAACAACACAGATCACTGCAAAATGCACCGTTCTGTTACACAAAGGAAAATCTGTCCTTGCCTTCAAACAAGACAAGAGTATGAAAGAAAATAAAAGAAAACGGTGTGTGTGAGAGAAGAGAGAGAGAGAAACGTACAAGTACGCACATATATTAAAACCTGCATATGTTTGTATCATAGAAAACTTTTGCAAGTTTTGTGCCTTAGCACAATGGAGCAGTGAGTATTTTGTAAGGACTCTATTATTTTGTCTCCATCTACTTGTGTCTTCTGAAACCTATCTATTCTCACTCCACACTTCTTTTTCTCTTTCTCCAGAATAGAAATTTTGAAACGTAACCACTGATAATAAACAAATAAGGTATGTACATACAAGGACATATTATTCAGCATTAAAAAGGAGGAACATTGTGGCACATGATGGGATAGGGACAGACCGTTTGGGCCTTAGGCCAAGAGAAGTGAGCCAGCCCCACAGACAGAGGGCCTCCAGCGTCCACCACCAGGAGACCCCCATGAGTCAAGCCGCAGCCAGGGCGCGTGGGGGCTGCTGTTAGGTGGGCACGGAGCTTCGGTTTTGCAAGAGGGAAGCCGCCTCGGTGGTGGCCAGGGTTGCCCAGCCGTGAGATCACACTTAATGCCAGTGAACCTGAACACTTGAAAATGGTGATGATGGCAAATTTTATGTGTGTTTTACCATAATTTTAAAAATAATGGGGAAAAATGCCCTTCTAGTATTTAAGGAAATGCCAAACAAAAAGAGAAATTTTAAAATGTGTCAACACATTCAGGCACAGGCTGTGTGTGCGCTCATGGAGACAAATCGGTGTAGAAATAAACAAGCACGGTCAGGGTTGGTTTCTCCGCACCAGTCGGTGGACATCAGCCGGATATTTACACAACAAGCTTCACGGGTGCCCTGCTTTTTATCGGAAATCCTAACAAAACTCTTCCAGAACCTCCAAGGAGGAATCAGTGGTCCCTTGCTTGGGTTGAGGCTCAGCCAGGCTAAGTGCCTTCCCCAAAGTCACCAGCAGCAGGAAACCAGAGCTAAATTGTGCTTTGGATCAAGTCGGGCTTTTCTCCCGTCCGCAGGCCACATGGGGAAGCTGCAGCTCCAAGGAATCGTTGGAGATATCCAGGGTGGTCGCCCTGGCGGTGCCATCTCTCCCTCTTCCTACCAAACCTCCCTTCAGTGGGTGGTGGGTGGGCGCCCCTGCGGCTGCACAGGACCCTTCATCTTCCTCCTCCTCCCCGCCCCTCGCCTGCGCGCTCCGGGCTCCCAGGGTGGGTCCCCGCGGCGCGCGCGTGGGAAGCTCCAGGACCCGGTGGCGCGCAGTTGCCCGGGTGGAGGAATGCTGGGTATGCCTGGCCGACAGCTGCTCCGGCCGGGCGGAGGGCAGCATTCCTGGCCAGTGACCGCGCCGCCCCGCTCCTGCCAGCTGTCCGCTCGCTGTGCCCGGACGCCCCGCCGGCCCCTCCCGCCCAGCACCTGCGCGTCCGCGTGGGCGCGGGTGACTCAGGCCTCCCGGCCGCTCTGCGTTGGCTTTAAGCAAGTCACCCAACTTTTCATACCCAAGCCATGTTTTATAACCAAGTCTAGGGAAGAGAGCGGTGGAGCCTGTGGAGAGGTGGGAACTGCGGAAGAGAGAAACGCGGGGACTCCAGCTTTCAGCCCCCTTCGCCCTCCTGGTTCCCCGTTACCATTTGTGTTTAAAAGGGAGCCAGACGCAGTTGGATCCAAATGTTTTAAATCATGGAAATACATGAATCTCTTGTACCTGTTCATGGGAAACCTTCAGATTCTGTGATCTCTATGCACCAAGGCGACACACCGCTCTGATGAAACCTGCACTTCCCTGCGTGGTGTTTCCACCCTCGGCCGTCTGGAAGAGATGGACAGCCCTGGCGACCACCCTGGACGGCTCAGTAGCCATTCCTCAGCTCGCAGGACGTGACAGCCCCGGCGACCACCCTGGACGGCTCAGTAGCCATTCCTCAGCTCGCAGGACGTGACAGCCCCGGCGACCACCCTGGACGGCTTGCGAGCTGGGCAGGACGTGTGCTGTGTTCATGGCGTTACTCAGCTCCTCCCTGGAGGGGGTGGTTTGGAAGCTGCTGCTTCTGATGCTGCCCCAGCCCCTTTCCCTTCCAGCCTGGAACTGCTTCCCTCTAAATCAGCCGGGCACACAGTGCCCCAGGGGCCGTGGCTGAACCGCCTTTCCTCCGGCTCGCCCTTGTATTATTTCTGCTCCCGTTTGAATTCAAATATCACATTTTAACAATTGCTGCTCTCTAAGCAAACTATTCCCATAGAAAACCCAGAACTGATACCACTTTTTTCCCATCTACATGTGAGACAGATTCACTGGAGCCATTGTTATATACTAAGTACCTGGAATTGTCTAACTTGAGTTATTTTATCAATTTATAAATCAGCCTGCTGAGAACCCAATGAAAAGCAAGAAACGAGGCGGGGAAGCAGTGAGGGTCCCGGCGGGTCCACAGCGGGTTTTCAAGACTGCAGTGAGGATGGGAGAACAGCCACAGTCTCGGGGCACAGCGTGGACCAGACCTGTTTCTAACAGTGAGGAATGCTGTCAGTGAGTCTCCTCACACCAGCTGGTTTTCTCCTCTTATTTTAATGACCTGAGCCCAAGTTCCAACCATCTGCATCAGGCCCTGGTGGGAAAGGCTTCTTGAAGGAGGCCGTGTCTGCAACCAGTCCTAAGAGACCAGCAGGGCATCCCCAGGTGCCCAGAGGAAAGTGATTTCAGGAGGGAGGCGTGTGAGCACAGTGACTCCAGAGGTCATATGTACAGGTGGGGGCCAGGCCCTGCAGCCAGCAAGGCAGCAGATAACATGGCTTTCCCCAGAAACTTGAATGCCGTCTGACCCCTTCCCATTTCCTGGGTGTGGTGTGTGGTTCTGGGGAGGACGGATTAGAAAGGGGATTGACTTGTGGCAAGCAGCCACTTCTAAGTAGGGAAGTTGGACAGCTTGTTGGAAGGTGGCAGAAAAGAAAAGAACACCCCCAGACGCTATCCAGGAACGAGTGTGTGTGGGGAGGACTGGAGATGATCCTTCCACTCACTCTCAGCTCTCACCCAGATACCTGAGTTAACTGCAGAGCCAGTGACAACGGTGTTGAAAGGACAGCAACTCTGGAACAGACCTGGGTTATTCCTTGATAACTTAAAGGCAGTTCTGTGCAGCCCACAGCTATTTTATAGCAATGAAATCTGAAAGGTGAAATGAACTAAGAAATGTGCACATGGCTAAGAAGTGGGGCCACCTGACCCTAAATCCTGTGTTCGTGGCTCATCGTGACTTCAGTTGTAAACGTACGGAAGTCAGAGTGTCCCAGAGAGCTCCAGGGAGAGGCTCTGGGAGGTAGAAGAGAAGGGAGGTCTGGAAGTGAGTAGCATACAAGCCGAGGTGGAGATGTGGGAGCCGGGTGTACCTGCACGTTGGAGATTAACATGGGCAACAGGGAGCTCTGGGAATTTCATCACTGGTGGAAAGATGGAGCGCGAATATCTTTAAGACAAAGCTGTCTGGAGTTGGGGGAGCAAGGGGGTGCCGGAGAGAGTGAACCTGGCCCTGCTTAGGTCATTGGAAACTCCACTAAATTGCTTTTGTGACCTCAGTTATTACCTGCGTTATTACAGGCATATTTTATTTTGCAGCTCTTCAGGAAACAGTGATCCATTTTTTCTGACAGAGTTCATTTTAAAAAGTTTATCATCTTATTTACTAGAACTCATTGGGGAATAAAGTGTTATACAATGTAATGTTTCCTAATAAATGAAGCTTATTCCTGTAAATCCCAGAACTTTCAATTTAATTCATACTTAAGATTTTTTCTACATTTTATGACATTATTTACTTTCTTCCTGAACATAGCATACTAAGGCATTTTTCACAGAAAACTGAAAAGCCCTCATTAGGAATATATATCCTGACCCTGAGGATTTTTTTTTTTTTTTCTGCAGTTTTTGGCTGGGGTCAGGTTTGAACCCACCACCTCCAGTATATGGGGCCGGCACCCTACTCTTGAGCCACAGGCAATGCCCAACCCTGAGCATGTTTATAGTGATGTCCTCACCACTGCCCAAGTGAGGTGAGGCCAGGGACAGCCTCCCCCACCCTGCACGACCTAGAAGGCTGCATTTATGTTGTTCATTTGACGATTTCATTCATTTAACAAGTCAGCAGATATTTCTCAAATTACTTCTATGACAGTGAACAAACTAAACCGGATTTCCTGTTCTTGTAGCTTATGTAACTGTGTTTCCATGGCATCTCCTGTATCATGGCATTGTACAAAATTTCATTAAAATGCCATTGGTGATGAGATACACAGTTTTTGGCCAGGGCTGAGTTTGAACCCGCCACCTCCAGCATGTGGGGCCGGTGCCCTACTCCTTTGAGCCACAGGTGCCACCCAATGAGATACACTTTTTAATACACTAATGTGAACATAATGCTGAAATTAAATTATGCTTGTCAACTTAAGATGCACTGTAATTCTTCTGGGTGACTTCACATCTTTTGCATTACCCTGGATTGAATTTAAACACATTCTTCTTAGTAAAGTATCACAAGAATGGAGAAGCCAGAATCAATGTACTCAAGTCTAACATGAAGTCAGTAGACCATCTAATACACGCCCTCATTGGAGAAGAACTCAGATCAATTCAAGATGGGGGGCAAGGGAACGAGGGTGTGGGGAGAGGGGAGGGGGGGGTGGTAGAGTTACAGGGTATGGCATACCTCTTGGTGCTATACAGTTATGGAAGGGACTTTACCTAACAAATGTAATTAGTGTAATCTAATTCCTTGTACTCTCAGTGAACCCCAAACAATAAAAAAAAAAGTTAATAAAAGATGCATTTCAATTTCAGAGAAACTAAAACTTGAACTAATGAACAAATATTTGTCTTAGAATAAATGAAATCTATATATAAAGCCCTTTCAATAATATTTTACATAGCATATTTCATGTAAGTGTCAGCCATTATTATTATTTTATTATCAGATTAGGCTCAGATAAGTTAATATTTAAGTTTCTACTATTCGTACTTTCTTTCCTACTTTCTTTCTTTTTCTTTTTTTTTTTTGTTTTGACAATATCTCACTATGTTGCCCTTGGTAGAGTGCCATGGTGTCACAGCTCATAGCAACCCCAAACTCTTGGGGTTAAGCGATTCTCTTGCTTCAACCTCCCAAATAGCTGCAGTACCCGCCACAATGCCTGGCTACTTTTTGTTGCAGTTGTCATTGTTTTAACTGGCCTGGGCCAGTTTCGAACCCGCCGGCCTCAGTGCAGTGCATTTGGCCAGCGTCATAACCACCGTGCTATGGGGGCCAAGCCTATACATACTTTTTTATATGTATTTTCTTACCTTACTATTTCTTACCTTATTTAGCCTGTTTCTTACACTAGAAATAAAACAAGATACTTCTAAATGATAATAGAGTTGAATCTGTGGTTTTGTGAAATACTGCTCATTTACATGACTGTTGATTCAAACAGAATGTAGTAAATCTAAGCACATCACCTCCTTCAAGCTCTACATTTGAACTACAAACTCATTATTCCACACCACTTGAATAAGGCTCTAAATATTTGGCAAATTTCCAACAAAAAGTTGTATCAATATTATAACATAAAGGAATTTGGAAAGGGAAAACACAAAGCATGAAGAAATTACTTGAAATCACCTGAGAGTTAGATTATCTACAAAAAGTTTTTGGTAAAATGACCACACTAGGAATCCCAAGCTAAAGTGAAGAGGAGGAAATTTTGTTGTTGTTGTCAACACTTCCTACTGCAAAAGTAAAGGAGTAAAGGAGTTTGTGGAGTGAACAAGATAGTTTTAAATTTATATATTAGAGAGGAAGAAGCACACAACATTGATGAGACAGTCCCTTAAATTAAAAATTTAGAGTAGGTAGGGTGGTGCCTATAACTCAAGGAATAGGGTGCCAGCTCCATATACCGGGGGTGGCAGACCTGGCGCCGGCCAAAAACTGGAAAAAAAAAAAAAAAAAAAAATTAAAGTAGGTAGAATAAAACATTCCCAAAAGAATGTTAAGGAAAAGAATAAGTATAAATGCAGAAATTAATTAAATGGAGTTCAAAAATATAATAAAGAATATCAAAAAGTCAAATCTAGTTCTTCAAAGGGGTTCATACCTTAGCAGGCAACATCAAAGTTTAGTAGAAAAAAACAAAATGGAAGATTAGCAATAAACACTATTGGAAATCAAAAGTGACACATGATTACATATGCAACACAAATTAGCAATATAATTATGAGGATATTCTAAGCCATTAGAATAATGTGTGCCAAATTTAAAAAAAACATATAATGCTGACATTTCTACAAGTTAATATTAAGAAAATACTAATATTATATAGTTAATAACATAAATTATCATAATCATGAGAGTAATTCAATACACACAAATTATTCCCAGAATTAAAAAAAAAGCCAAGTCCTGATAATTTTGCCAGTGAGTTCTCCAAACTTTCAAGGAATAAATAATCTCACTCTTACAAAATTGTATCAGGCAACAGAAAATTAGAGAAAACTCCCAACTCAGTTTGTGAGATTGGTATAACTTTTATATCTAACTTGATAGAAACAACTCAACAAAGGATAATTACGAGCAAACCTTATTTATGAACATAATTATAAAAATTATAAACATATTATTAAAAACCCTGAATGAACAGTTCATCAAAGACCCATGGTCAAATTGGTTTTTTTCCAGGAACATAAGATTGATTTAACAGGGGAAAAAAAAATGTAATTTCTTAAACTTAATAGATCAATGGAAAAAATATACAATAGTATAGAAAATCACTTGATAAAAATCCAACACTGTTTCGGAATAAAATCTCTTTGTAAAACTAGAAATACAAGAGACTGCGAGATGTGTCAGAAATCATCCATGAAGTCACCATACATAGGGAAAATGGGAAATTGTAACTAAACGTACCTTTATTTACAGAATATTCATTACAGAATTTTATGAAGCCGTGGCCAACACTAGAGGATATTTTGCAAATATTTTGTAAAAATTTTTAATGAGCATTTTGTGAATAATATACATTTAGCTATAATTTCTCATTTCCCTGTGTATGGGAGCCTTTGAGATCCCCACCAGCAATGAAGTCAAAGAACAAAGTTTAAAAAATGAACATATCCAGTTTGGCACCTATATCTCACTGGTTAGTGTGCCGGCCACATACACCCAGGGCTGGCGGATTCTAACCCAGCCCAGGCCTGCTAAATGACAATGACAACCACAGCTGAAAAATAGCTGGGCATTGTGGCGGGCTCCTATAGTCCTAGCTAAATGGGAGACTGAGGCAAGAGAATCGCCTAAGCCCAAGAGTTGAGGTTGCTGTGAGCTGTGACGCTGCAGCACTCTACTGAGGGTGACAAAGTGAGACTCTGTCTCAAAAAAAATAAAATAAAATAAAATAACATATCCCATCAAAGTATGGAATTCAAGGATATTTCTTAACATGATGTGTGAGATCTTTACGAAGAATAGTAAACGTTTCATACAATAATAATAAAACCAAAATAAATGCAGACATATCAATATTCATTAACTAAATAACTCACTTTCATGATACTAATTTTCCCCAAATATATCTCTACGTTGGACAAAATTCCAATAAATGCCCAATACTTTTTTGTAAAATTTATAAAATGCACATAAATTGGAAAAGCCAAAACAATGCTCAAGAAAGGCAAGATGAAGAGATTTGCCTTTTGGGATATTAGGAAATAGAACTTTATACATTTCACAATTTTCTCTTCATAAGCATAGAATACTATAAATTTTCCCGATTTTAGCATCATCCTACAAATTTTGATCTATTCTGTTTTTGTTTTTACCTTCATTCTGTATGAAATATTTTCTACGCTAATTTGTTTTTTTCTTTCACTCAGCAATTTTTAGAAGCCTGCCACTTCACTTCAGAACATTTAGATATTTCCAGATATTATTCTATTATTTATTTCTAGTTCAATTTAATTGTGCTTAGAGACCACACTGTATGATTTCTACCCTTCTGAATGCACTGAGACTTTTTTTTATGGCCCACATAGTCTATTTCGGTGAAGGCCTCATGTGCACTTGGAAACAATGTGTATTTTGCACTGCTGTTCAGTGGAATGTTAGATAAAGTTGAAAAGGCAAAACTGCTCAATAGTATTGTTTGTCTTCTATCTTTTTGCTGGTTTTGTTGAATTTTTCTGTCAATTACTGAAAGATGAAGATTGGAATCAACAATCTCCACAATAAGTGGATTCCCCTGTTTCTTCCTTCAGTTGTATAATGTTCCTGTGTGTATTTTAAAGCTGGATTGTCAGGCAATACATGTCCAGTATTGTTGTGTCTTCTTGGTGAATTGACACTTGTAACATCATGAAAACTTCCTTATCCCTGGTAATACTTTTATATTCTTAAATCTACTATTTCTTTTAAAGTCTATGGTCTGTCCCCATACAAAAAGCAATGATTAAGACCGGGGGTGGTGGCTCACATTTGTAATCCTAGCACTCTGGGGGGCTGAGGCGGGGGAGCTCCTGAGCTCAGGAGTTCAAGACCAATCTGAGCAAGAGCAAGACCTCGTCTTTAAAAATAGCTGGTCGTTAGCAGGTGGTTGTGGTGGATGCCTGTAGTCCCAGCTACTTGGGAGGCCTAGGCAAGAGAATCGCTTGAGCTCAAGAGTGTGAGTTTGCTGTGAACTATGATGCCACCGCACTCTACCAACGATGACAAGGTAAGACTCTGTCTCAAAAAAAAAAAAAGATTAAAAAATAATATATAATATTTATTTTTTTTTAAATCTGGAGGTTTAGATTAAATTTAATGTAATTTTTTTATTATTCTTTTATTTTTATTATTCTTTTTTTAATTGTTAAATCATAGCTGTGTACATTAGTGCATTCGCCTTCACCCATTCTAAGATGCACCGTAGATGTGGCCCCACCCATTACCCTCCTTTAATGTAATTATTGATAAGATTAAAATCAAAGCCACTTTCTTCCCACTTGTTTTCTATTTGCTCCATATTACTTTTCTTCTTCTTTTTTCCCCCAATGTGTTCTTTTGAATTGAATATTATGGTTCCACTTTTTACCTCCACTGTTGCTTATTGGCCATACCTCTGTGTTTTAGGTTTTAGTATCTGATCTAGTGTTTTCAATACACACCCTGTCATAGCTTTATGTAGAATATAAGAAACTTTTGACAATTCTCTTTTTCTCCTCCTGTCTTTGCACTACTGTTACCACACATTTTACTTCAAACACACTTAACGTATCCTATAAATCTCACAGTACATCATTATGATTTTTGCTTTCACTGTTGGTTATCTTTTAAAGAGATTTAACAATGAAAAAAGAAGTTACTTTACGATTTTTACATTTTTCCAGGACTCTTACTTTCTTTCTTTCGTAGACCTAATTTACCTTCTGGTATCATCTTCCTTTTCGGAAAGGAATCTTTAAAAATAGTATTATAACATGCAAGTGTGCTCCTGATGAATCTGCTCAGCATTTTATTTTTTCTGGAAAGGTTTAAATTTTCCTTCATTTTTGGAAGATGTTTTTTATTGAGAAAGAATTGTATATTGTTAAAAAGTTTTCTCAGTGCTTTGAAGCTTTTTCTCCATTTCTGCTATGCTGACACAGAGTCCTATAAATCTGTGGGATTCTTTATTGCCTGCACAGAGTGAGCATTTTCTCCTCATGAAGTTTTTCTGCTCCTCCCTCTGCGTGCTCTTCTTCTGGCACTCCCAGTACAAATGTATTTAATTGTTTGAAATTGCCCCAGGTGCAGTGTTGGGGACTGAGGGTTTAGTCTCTGTGGATCAGACCGTGAGGGTCAGAAGCAGCATCTGAGCCGAGTGGGTGGTGAGTAATCACTGGAGGTGGGGGGTACGCACCTGCAGGGCGGCTGGCACCCACTACTCCACTCTCCACCCACACGATCCTGACCTGTTCTTAGGATTCATCTCGGACTTTTCCAGAAAGCCTTTCCATGCCTTCCTTTCTCACCTTGATCCTTAGCCTCACTTTATCCTACGGGAGGTGACCCTCTTTTCTGCTTTCACAACACACTGGATCAGTCTTTAAACTTATCATTCCTCATTTTAGTTTTTTTTTTTTAATTTTTTCCTCATGGCTACACTATGGACTACTTGAGGGGCAAAGATAATGACTTGTATTTTTTATCTCAAATGATTTATCCTTTAGCCGGGGTATGTTATCTTTTCAGCGAGTGTGTGATGAAAGAACAGATAAGGGCATAGTGTCTCCCACTCAACTGCCAGGTCCTCAAGGACAGGGATTATATTTCTTCCCACTTTTTTAGTAACCACAGCTCAATACATAATAATTGATGTGAAATAGATGTTTAGCAGTTGTGTTTTGAATGGAGGATTGAAGGTCTGAATGAGCAACAAACTTGACCATGATTCTTGCTAATTTTTTCCCCAATATTAAAGGAATGATAGTCAAGCCCAGAAAAAGAGGAAAGCATGGTCTTTTAAAATAATCTTATTCCTCATTTAAAATTTTTCCTAGCTGGAAATCTTACCTTTAGTTTTCAAAATATTTCCCTAGCCTATGGCCTTCTTAAAAGGTGATAAACATTCTTTACAGGGTAGCCATAAAAAAGGAAATGAAGAGATTACTTGTTTCCTGTCTTGGTTTGTAGCTCAGCATCCGTGCCCTGTCCCCTACAAATAACAAGGGAAACATATACGAAATTGGTATTGATTACTAATAATGCCACACACCATACCCTGGATTTTACAAAGATTATTATTATTATTTTACAGGTAAGACAATTAGACTCAGAGGGATAACTTAACTTTCCCAAAGAAATATGAGCAGATAGAGCAGCAAAATTTGAGGCCTGGTTAGTTTGCCAATAAAATCCATATTCTTTCCACTAAATAAATTGCATTCTATCAATTTCTCTTACTATGTAAAAGATACGGATCAGTTCTCTAGTTACTGAATTAAAGATATATTAAATGCATAGACCCTAAAGTCAGACCTTTATGTTTAAACATAGCTTTATGTTTAAACTCTGTCCTGCTTTAGAAGAGTTTTTAGTGCTCTAAAATTCAATGTCTTCGTCTGCAAAATTGAGATCATAAAGGCATATATGCATTACAAGGTTTTTATAAGAGAAAATGACATTGCATGTATGAAAGGTATTTCATACACTACAAAGTACTGTATAAATGTTAGTCATGAGCTCAAATGTTAAATAACTTGAGAAGCAACAAGTGAGCCTCCCCATCCAAAAGTATGTCTAACAAGAAAGATATAATTTTTGCCTCGTAAATATTCCTTGAAGATGCAAAAACCTTACTAAATTCCATACATTGAAAGGCCAGTCATCGTTTCTAACCTTGAATGAATTATTCCTATCAACTGATATCCTGCTGTTAAATAAGACCAGTTCTTTCTAATAGCTGGGACACTCCAGGGTGAGGGGAAAGGTAGCTGTGGGGCTGTGCGTACTGTGGGCCAGGCCTCCAGGGTGCTGGCACTTGGGCAGCACCTCAGGCCCCAGACACGTGAGAGGCCGGCAGGGAAGCCGTGTCAGGAATGGAAAGACACGCAAGACCATAATTATGCTCAGGGCTATTTCTGCTTAAAACTAGAAGACCAAGGACAAAATGACTTGTGATGTAGTGAACTGGGTATAAAAATCCTATTTTAAAACTCATGATTTGTGGCTTTAGGCAGGCGCTGAATTGTCAGATAGAGCAATCACCCAAAGTGCAGGTGAAAGGCATAGTCGGTCCTTCTGTGTTCAGTGCCTGGCCTGGCTCTCCTCCTGGTGTCCCTGTGTCCCTTTGTTTCCCAGTAAACCCTCACTCTCTCTACCTGTGTGAGTTTGTGGCAGGATGGCTGAAATCCTCCCCAGAGACTCCAAATTCTGCTTATGTGAAATTTTATTCAACATGGTTTTAATTCCATGAAGCTATTTCTATCAGTGTATGTGAGTTACATATGTTGGAAATAATTAGAAAAAGAGACAGCTGGATTAGAAACAGCAAAGAACAAAAGTAAAACAAAACGAAACGCACAGCCAGCCAAGTGGGCAAGGTCCTGCCATGGGGCTTGGGAGTGGGGGAGGGGGTCTGAGGCCTGGGCTACCTCCCTCTTACTCGGCCTGAGCTCAGGAGATGGGAGTCTTGCTCTGTCCCTGTGACCACGCTGCCCGCTCAAGATGACAGACAGGTCTCCCCACCATCAGTTCCACCAGTATTCTTGTGGGGAAAGCCCAACCCAGGAGGAACAAAACAAAGGGAAGATGTCTCTCCAGGGGTGTTTTATTTGCAAGAAAATGAAATAAATGTAGGAGTATCTGGTTGGTAAAGTCAGGAAAGGAGGTCCTTAGAGTCTTCTAGTAAAAGACATTAATTGACTTCACAGAACCCAGAACGTTGAAATGCACAAAGTGCCTTGGTGGCCCTTTTACAGAGTTGTTTTGCAATGTATTTTAACAGATATTAAAACTGATACTCATGGGCAAGTTTTCAGGGCATGTTACAGCCTTGGCCCCTCAGCCTTCCCTTTCCCAAGTCTTCCATTTGTCTATGGTAATTTTCCCCAAAGGGGGGATTTTCAGAAGTTCAATTCCTGCATGCGGGAAGTCGTTCCACACTTTAATCAATTACTTGCACCTACACAAGGAGAAAGTGGAATCGAGAGAGTTAATGTAAAGGGAAGCAGCGGCATTCAACATGCGGACGTGAATATTGTCACAGTTATTTTACATGCATTTACTTACAGAAGATTGCATGGTGTACCAGACCTGCAAAAACTCAGGCTTTACCGTCAATAAGCGTAGAGGGACCGAAGACAAGGAAAGCCCATAATGTGCTCATTACCGCTTACACTTTTAACTCCAACTAATCATATCCTCATGTTCTCCACATGTACACATTAAAGAAAATGTCAGTAATTAGTGGAAAATTTAACATAATGAATCCATGTAAAAACAAGGTTTTAATTACATCATTTACACAGGTTACAAATTCCAATTTGCCTTTGTACAAGAGACAGTCAGATCCATACTTTTTTCGTTTCATAAGTCACTTTGGGGGGAGGAGGGATGGCCTTTGATATTTGAGTTGTGCTAATACACTTGAGTTTTAAGATGGTATTCTGGTATTTTTCAACCAGATCTCATTCCTCACTGTGGAGAAAGGGTCAGGCTTACAGTTCATTGTATACAGCCGTGTCTTGAAGAAATGGGCCTTTGGCTTTATATGGGGGGCACGTCTGCTTGCGTGACACCCCTCTTCTGAGGTTAATCCCAGGACAAACCAGAGTGGAATCTGGGGTTTCAGTTTCAAGAATTGATGCTGACAATGCTTCAAAGACCAAAAGAATTCTGAGTTGTAAGTAGTTGGTGGGTGATGGAGTTTATTTTGTTAAGGAATCCCGAGAAAATCAAACCTCCAGCATGGACCAGCAAGCAACATGGACTTCCCTGGTCCGCTAGACAAAGGGAATGCAAAATGAAATTTAAAAATAGTCAGTTGAATTCTGCAAATAAATTGTTAGAATTTGTCTTTCCATTACCTTAGAAAATAAGAAAATATTTACATGTTATGGACAGCAAACATTCAGACTGACGTGGAGCCGCTGCTCAGTTTGAACCTCAGAGGTTTGTGAATCAGGTGATGAGGGAAAATGACATCAGCCGGGGCACCCACTGCACCCCCCACTCCCAGGTTCCTGTGCAGCTGCGGTGAAGGGGTGCAGGTTGACCTTAACGATTAACTTTTCCACTTTTAACTAAAGTAACTTCGTCAAAGTTGGCCTAAAAATTTCCCACAAAGTAATAAATTAAGATAGCAAGGTAATGCAAAAAAAAAAAAAAAAACTAGAAAAAAACAGAGCTTCTTTCTTTAATTATTTGGATATACGTTTGTCAGCCACATAACAAAGTTTAAAGCAACGGGAAGAAGTCAGCCAAGAATTCTAAACAACTGGGAAAATATTTCAAAACAGATTTATCCCATGTTACCCATATCAACTCCAAGTGCATATGCTCACCCGAGATTAAAGTTGAGGATGGTATCCAGAAAACGTGCCCAACTTGATTACTCATGCTCAAACCCAGGGGATGTTTAAGCAACCACTTTACAAAATTTAATTAGACTTAATGATAGCAATTTAAAGTTTTTCTGAGAGATCTTACTGGACAGCCAAACACAAAAGTCACTCCCTATTGGAGGGAATTTGCTCTGCATAATATGATAGCTCATTTGTTCTATCACTTTGCTAGAAACAGAGGAAATAGTTATGAAAAAAATTATAATGACAAAATCAATAAATAAAACTGGGAAAAAGTTCTGTGTGACTTATTTTAGAAGGAGCTTCTATGTTGATAGTTATCTGAAAAAAAGGAATACAAAGGCTTTTTCGTCCTTGCGATCTGTCACATATTTAGAGAGCATACCCCTTCCGTGCCTTCAACTTTTAAATTCTTTAACATAACACAGTTGTAACTAAGCAGAGAAACCCCACCCTAGGTGTTTATGGACTACGCCAGAGCGTACATGCCATTTCATGTGGGTTGCTGAATGTATCCTGCTTAACTATTTTTTCTGTAGAACTCATTTGGTCGACAAAGTAGAAAGACTCTAAATCATATACAGCTCTACCAAGCGCTTTGCCCAAGTGAAAAGATTCTCTCTATCTCTTTGTTATTGGTCTAACCATCTGGACAGTTGATTTCTTCAGTTGTTATTTCTCACAGGCCTGTTTCATATGTCAGGTCCCTGACTACTGTCACCTGTGTGGTCAGGAGGATCCCGGGGTGCCTGATGGACAGACGGATGCACCTGCTCTGCTTACAAGTTTATGGCTGGAACACAGCAAGAACGGTGATCTGGGGACATCCATGGGCCTGCAGTCAACGCCTTTCAACTTCACACTGCTCAGCTTTGTGGCTACATAATCTGTGAGCTTCAGTCTCCCAGTCTTGTGACATAGGAAGGATGTTAATACCCATGAATGGGCACATCACAGGTGAAGATAAGTGAAAAATGAATACTTTGTACATCTCACACCTGGGGGACAGCTACCATGGAGGAGGGATGACTTGGCGCACTATTCTGCTGTTAAGATGTTGGAATACTTTCTTTCTGGCACATCCCCACCAAGGTCTCTTCCAAAGGACCCCTAGGAAACCCCCCCGACAAAAGTGTAAGGTTAATAATATCACCCAGAATAGAAGATCCAGCATGAAGCTAAGGACAGAAAAAAATAGAAAAGATTAAATCCAACCTTAAAGGGGAGGCTTTCTGGAGATGGTTGAAGTGACTGTGGACCCCGCCCGCTGTCTCTTCTTGTTTCTCCTTTGGGTACCCCAGTTGTGCATATATTCCACCCATCTGTCCGACTTCGAAGGGCCTCACTCCCTCGCTAACACTTGTTAATCTTTCTTTCTAGTTCCCTTGGCTTCCTTCTCAATTCCATCCTCTATGTCTCTGTTTTCTACAGTTTCTATTCACCCTAAAACACCTTAATCCTCTCAAGCTGGTCTTCGTTTCATCATTATTTTTGCCTTCCTCCTTTTCTTTGCTGAGTTCTGCCAACTTGGGTTTTATTTAGCTCACCCCACGTCCCTGAGTTCCTACCGTTCTGCTTCGTCAGTTTCCTTCGTTGTTATTGATTCCATAATGTTTTAATTTGTGGTGAAACATATGCTCATCATTTCTGTTTTCTCCACGTTAACAGCTTTTTGGTGAGTTTTCTTTCAGTAAGAGAAGGAAAGTTTTGTTTCTTACCCATTTGCTTAAAGCATTTCTGTGTAAATGCTCATTTATTTATTCCTTTTTATTAATTCATGTTTATTTTATTCATTCATTCATGTTAATACCCATGAGTGGGCACATCACAGGCGAAGATAAGTGAAATACTTTTTATTGTCACGTATTATTCAATCACTTGAGTTTTCCTAGGTAAGCAATTTATAGGCACTAGAGAGGTTTGGGGAGTGAACAAAAATGACCTCACAGGTCAGTGGCTCTTGCCTGGTCAGCCGTCGCCGAGAGGATGACTTCCTGCAACTACGGTTCATGTAGAGATTTTCTGTATAGCACAACCTTCCTTGCTCCTCTCTTGAACAAAACTGGGTTCAGGAGAACATACCAGCTGAAAGGCTGCGTACTTTAGTTCCCACTACTGTAGATGAAAAGAAGGCGTATAGCTTTGGGGCATGGAGGTGATTTCCAGGTACTTTTTTGTTGTTGTTTTCTGAGATCAGCTGTCACTGGTTTCACCAACCTCCACACTTCATTCAATCCCAGGTGTCTTTGTCTGGTTCCAATGGCCTCGTCATATCTAAAGGTATTTTGCAGTGTTCAGAGTGCAATTGTCTCTAGTTTTACTAAGAATATAGGTGGTTCTTTTTCTTCCCCAGATTCCTGTAGTTTTTTTGTGTGTGTGTGTTCTGGGATGACATGAGGAAAAATGCTGATTTTGGAGCCTGTTTATACACAATATCCCTATAAAGGGTTTTTAAATATTTATTAGTTCTTTGTGTTCACAAAATAATCTTATCAATAGTTATAGTTTGCAAAGCTTATTCCAATATCTCTCCATGTCCTCAGGCAGAATTATATACATACGCACGTACTTACAGTGGATATTCGGCCGTTGAGAATGCCTAGGATAACGGCTGGGCAAGCTGGCTTATCCCTGTAATCCCAGCACTCTGGGAGGCCAAGGGGGCTGGATCGCCCTGAAGTCACAGGTTAAAGACCAGCCTGAACAAGAGCAAGACTGCACCTCTAAAAAAACAGCTGTGTGTTATGGTGGGTGCCTGTAGTCTCAGCTACTCAGGAAGCTGAAGCAAGACAATTGCTTGAATGCAAGAGTTTGAGGTTGCTGTGAACTGTGACACCATAGCACTCTACCAGGGATGGCAAAGTGAGATTCTGTCTCAAAAAAAAGAGAGAGAGGGCCTAGAATGGTTTATTTCAGTAAATGTATGTGTGTTGTTAGAGAAATAGCTTTGATTCTCAGCTTAAAATGAAGGGGAAACTCAATGGAAGGGCAAACACGTGTACACATATGTTATGTACAGGTGGCATCTGACATTACATGTATATCTGTACGTGAAATGTCAGATCCTCGGTACTGCCCATCATGTTGGCCAGGATCCCCATAGACAGAAACAAAATCAATTGTGTGTGTATGTATACTTGAATGAGTGTGTGTCTGTGTCTGTGTGTGTTGTGTGTGTAATTTATCATAAGGAACTGGTTCTCATGACTAAGGAGGCTAGAAAGTCCCAGGATCTGCCCTCAGCAAGCCGGAAACCAATGACATCTGGAAACCAGTGACAACTGGTGGTGTAGTTCTGAGAACCAGAGGGTCTGGGGGTCTGGTGCCAGTGGTTGGACAGATTGTGTTCACCCTTCCTTTGCCTTCTTTTTCTATTTGGGCCCTCACCTCACAGGATGTGGATGGCATCCTCCCCATGGCAAAAGGTGCGATGCTTTGTTCAGCTGGCTGATTCAAATGCCCACCTCACCCAGAAACAGCCTCACAGACACACCCAGGAGCAATGTCTGATCTCTGCATCCATGTCTGAGTCAAGTTTATATACAAAATCT
Organism: Loris lydekkerianus; assembly: GCA_963574355.1. NCBI lineage: Eukaryota > Metazoa > Chordata > Mammalia > Primates > Lorisidae > Loris > Loris lydekkerianus. Next base: position 22,146 of record CAUYPK010103338.1, read on the forward strand.
CCCATCACACTCATAGTTTTGAACCACTGTTTCAATAACTGAGGCCAATGCTATGCCACTAATGTCCTTCCAATACTGTGTGTGTTTTACTGTCCCTTCCAGTGTTACCAGAAATGGAAACAAAATGCTCTGCATGTTTGTACCACCAAATAATGAGCAAGGAATCAAGTACCATTTTGATTACTTCTCTTCTAGTTTTACAAAACCCAGGACTCACCCAAATACTGAAGCCAAGGGTGCTGGAGACATACGATGACTTGTCATCTGAGCACCAGCCTTCAGTTCATCGTCTGGTAACTGAATCCGAGAGCCGGAACATTATGCCCACGGACACAGGAGACCACCCTGCAGCAGCAAGACTATGGTCAGGGCTCCATCTCTGCTTGATACATAAAGTATTTCTACTAAATAGTAAATATCTGCTTGTTTCAGTGACAGGTATTAATAACTGATATTTTTTCCTTTCAGCAAACTCATAGACAGTGAAACATCCAAACAGTTGCTATTTTCTATGTCCAAAGAGTCTATGTTGTCATTTCAGAGGCAAGGCTATGGTTCAAACATAAATTTAATCTGTAAGGCACCATATTCATTTTACAGATGAAGAAACTAAGATTCAGAATTGGGCATCTTGCCTGAAGTCACAGATGAGGAGAATACAAAAGCAGGATTTTAAACCTGACTATCTGCTTCTAACGTTTTCTACTATCCACTATCGTGCTATTGAAAGAACTTGGTCAATTGTTTCTTCCTGTTACCTCTTCCCGTCAGCTCAGTTAGTTTAAAACATCACTTGTATCCAGAGAGTTCGAGAATTCTGAACGAGGAAGACAGATGTTCTGCATCTATAACTATTTGACACCGATGGTGCCGGGCTAGAGACGGGAGGTAAATTTTCACCCTGCTATATTTGTTTTCATTGATTATGTCGCCCTGTTTATGTTTTCACATATTTCTTTATGATTTTAACTTCTCCAGTGATCCTTTTATTTTCTTTTTACTCTGCTCCTCTTCAGCATATCTAATTATTTTCCTCTTCCTTTTCTTCTCAAACATTCTCATAATTTGACTGTAAATCATCTTCATTCCTTTTCACAAATCTCTCATTGCTCCGAGAGCTTTGAGTAGAAGATAAGACCAAGATCTCTGCTGTATACACACTAATCACCAAATTGACCCACAAGATCTTTTTTTTTTTTTTATTAAATCATAGCTGTGTACATTGATATGATCATGGGCCACAAGATCTTTCATATAAACAAAGAAATGAACAAGTTTGAAAATGATTAATATTTGAATATTTCAAAGTATTTAGCTGGAAGATGTTCACTCTGCTATCAGTAAAATCTTTTTAGGTAGAAACCACATGAAGCTTTAGAGAAGAAAGAAAAAAATATTGTAAATGAAGATTTTTCTCTGCTCCCTTTATACCAAGAGGGATGTGTCTCTCAGACTGCCCTTTTTGTAGCCCCCAAAAACGATAAAGAAGAAGACCTGGTGGGAATGCAAATGAATACATTCCTTTTGGAAAGATATATGGAGAACACTTAGAGATCTAAAAATAGATCTGCCATTCAATCCGGTAATTCCTCTGCTGAGCATATACCCAGAAGACCAAAAATCACATCATAACAAAGATATTTGTACCAGAATGTTTATCGCAGCCCTATTCATAATTGCTAAGTCATGGTAAATGTCCAAATGCTCATCGATACATGAATGGATTAATAAATTGTGGTATATGTACACCATGGAATATTATGCAGCCTTAAAGAAAGATGGAGACTTTACCTCTTTCATGTTTACATGAATGGAGCTGGAACATATTCTTCTTAGTAAAGTATCTCAAGAATGGA
>CAUYPK010103339.1:0-22912 GCA_963574355.1 Loris lydekkerianus
GCTGGAACATATTCTCCTTAGCAAAGTATCCCAGGAATGGAAGAAAAAGTATCCAATGTACTCAGCCCTACTATGAAGCTAAACTATAGCTTTCACATGAAGGCTATAACCCAACTATAGCACAAGACTATGGGGAAAGGACAGGAAGGGGAAGGGAGGAGGGAGGTTTGGGTGGAGGGAGGGTGATGGGTTGGGCCACATCTATGGTGCATATTTTTATCTATAATAAAAAAAAAAAGAAAATAAAAAGTATTCCTGTAAAAAAAAAAAAAAATCACCTATTCTTCATTTCACTCAGAAGGCTGGTCTCCATGATAATAAAAAAAAAAAAAAAAAAAAAGAAAAGGTAGTATAATGGAATCTTTGAGTTAATAATCAAAACTAAAGATGAAAATATTTTCATGGCAAGGATGGTAGAAAGTAGTTTCTGAAGACTTAGGAAATTGCCTCTGATCTTTGGCAAAACTCTAATGGAGTTTTAAAAATTAACTTGAGAAAAAATAGCAGCTTGTACAGATTCTCAATCATACCCTGATATCTTCATCCTGCTTCTTAACCTCCCTGCTGTCTATGATAAAAAGCACGAGTGCTGTGCTGGTGATCATTTCTAACTGTTTGCAAGGGGTAGCTGTTGGATTTTCAGCAATTTTTAATCTACTGTGATTACAGCCATTCTTAAAAACTAAGTTATATAAACTTACACTTCACTTGCACTAAAAACAAAGGAAATAATACTCAAAATGCATTACTTCCTAACTATTTTGCCACATTTTATCATCACCTAGTCTTTTTAGGCTACTTGCTTGTGTTGTATCCGTATGGTGGAAACACTATATAAATATGTGCTACTGCAGGTCTTCCTAAATCCACAGTTAGTGACATCATGTCGGTAGCTTGAAAATGGCCATGTTGGGAGCATTATGCCACAGAAATTGGTGAACACAACAAACCTGCACTTGGCTTACTGTTTTGTAGATTCAAAAAAGGAATTGAGAGAATGTTAACAATTCAGATTAAACAAAGGCTGGGTGCAGTGGCTCGCACCTGTAATCCTAGCACTTTGGGAGGCCAAGGCCGGTGGATTGCCTGAGCTCATGAGCTTGAGACCAGCTTGAGCAAGAGCAAGACCTCATCTCTACTAAAAATAGAAAAATTAACCAGCCTTTGTGGCAGGTGCCTATGGTTCCAGCTACTCAGGAGGCTTAGACAGGAGGATCACTTAAGCTCAGGAGAAGTTTGAGGTTGCTGTGAACTAGACGGATGTCATGACACTCTAGCCTGAGCAATAGGGTGAGACTCTGTTTCAAAATAATAAAAAAAAAAAGTTGGTCACATTGTTGATGAAGACCTGTGACACTTGTGACAAACATGTTTGTTGTTTCACTTTTGTCTTACTCATTAACATAAGCAAAAATAGCAACCACATTTAGATGGAAAAAATATTCATTCATCACTCATAGTCATAGATTGACTACAGTATGAGTCCAGCAAAAGCCAGTGAAAGTAATCTGTGAGACTCAGCTGGCTATACAGAATTTACAATAAGGAGTAGTATATATTTTGTTATTACTTGTCAGTTGTGCTACATATCCATTAAATCAGTAAAATTTATAAGGATGTGTATATATGCATATACAATGCACACACATTTCTTTTTCTCATGGAAGGGTCACATTGATACAGAACTCAGATGGCCACAAAACAGTCTGTTATATTCAAGGTTATACTAGCATTTGGTAATAGAATATTGTTTGGAGATAATACAAGTTAATGATGAACAATTCATGCCAAATTAGCTCTCATTTCTCTTAGGACTGGGTGGTTACACTAGTAGATCTTGAGAACAACAATAAAAACTTCAACAATACAACTATTATTATTGTTAACTATTATTTTATTTCATGAGTCATTTTTCCATATTCTTTACATGGATTGATCATGACAACAACCTTATGAGGCAGACACAATCTATCCCATTTTACATCTCAGGAACAAATCTAGAGGGGTAGTTTAACTTATCCCAGAGCACATAGCCTAACACAGTCTAACTGGGTCAAATTCCAGGCAATCTGGCCCTTGAGATCGCACTGTTAGTTAACACCATAATGCTATAAAAGTGCCAAGAATTAGCAGTGTGCTGTAAAATTAGTATTTTTCTTAGTTTCTAAAGGGCACTGATATCAATCCAAAGGTAAGTCTCTGTCAAGGGATTGGAAAGCTGCCTGTATTTAATTCTATCGAGGGATGTAATAAAAGCATTTACTGAGCATCTGGTTGTTTAAGAGAATGTCACAGACATTCCAGGAGAGACAAAAATACATAAAACACAGTTCCACCTTTGAGGAGCTTAAAATTGAGACATCTACTATTTTCATCAATCTCGTGAGTGAAGTCAAGAGGCAGATCAGGTTGGGAGAGGATTTAAAATCATTCAACCCAAAAAGCTCTTACTGGTTTCCATCAATATTTTGAAATTGATCAGTGATGTGGGGATAAGTGTAAAGGTAGTTTTTAAAACCGAGTGTGTAAACATAGGACTGGAAACATCCACTTCTGCAGCAGCTTTTATGAAACATATCTAGAGATTTTAGGGGGTTAACTATGGGACTTCAGAGCTGTTAAAGTTTTTGATGTGATCTTAGTGTCTAGTAATAGAACTGACAAGGCCAGGATGAGACTTTTTGGGTCTTTTTCTTTCTTGGACCTCTACAATGTTTGGCCACATTAGCAGTATCCTTTTTAGTTCAGACCGTAACATTTAGTTTAATTAAATGATCTTGCCTCAGCCTCCCGAGTAGCTGGGACTACTCATGTGCTATGATGCCTGGCTAATTTTTCTATTTTTAGTAGAGATGGGTTCTCACTCTTGCTCAGGCTGATCTTGAACTCCTAAGCTCAAGGGATCCACCCTCCTTGGCCTCCTTGAGTACTAGGGTTACAGGTGTGAGCTACCACGCCCAGCCCAGACCATAACACTTTAAGAGAAACCTTGAAAAATATGATTGGAACTAATGGAAAAAGATAACTAAAGCAATCCATTTGAAGGATGGCTGAAGAAACTGGAGCTGTTTAGCCTGGACAAAGAAGACTCAGAGATCTTATGGGAGATATATATATCTCTCGATCATATTCCAAAATATTTGGAGGGTTGTCATACGGAAGAAGGAATCAACTTCTTCTGAGTTGGTCCAGAAGGCAAACCAGCAAAGATGACCTGAAGCCAGCAGGAGGTTATCTCAGGTTAGCAAAAGAAAGTTTGAGTATGAAGATTAATTATTAAAAACTGGATTGAGCTACCATGTAAGATGGGGGAGGAGTTTCTAGAGAGGCTGTTGTCAGAAGGATGCCAGCTTGGGATCGAATGTCAAACTGCATCATAGTGAAAGCGCCTTCCAAAATTAAAATCCCATGATTTATGATTTCATAACAGAAACAATTCCTTAAACATTTAGAACACACACACACACACACACACACACACACACACACATAGCAAGATCACATTTCCCCCAAATATGCAGAATTTGGGGATTACAATTAACAGATGAATAGCAATTATCTTTATATTACTCGTAGAAACAAAAGAAGCAGTGACATTTAGATCATGACAAGAGAAGAAATATGTGGGCTTTGTGCAAAGAAAGCCCATGAACTCTGGGCAGAAGCCTGGGAATCCACACCATGGAGAACAGGGGACTGTTCTGGTATAAAGAAGTAAACAGAAAAGGAATACAAGCTTAACACTGGATGCAACTTTAAATCCTTCAGCCCAGTGCCTAGCAGCCATAACAAAAGGCAAACAAAAGTCTGCAAAGCCTTTCCAGAGGCGATGAATAGAAACAGAACAAATCACTCTCCCCTAGATAAATGCTACATCCCTTTACTGTCTGTGGCCACAGACCTCCCCTGCAAAGGCCATTTCAGCCATGGGGAAGGGGAAGAAAAGGAAACTGGAATGAGGGGAAAATACTCTGGTGCATGGACCTTAAGCTAATCCATACAAACCAAGAGGATATACTTGGTGAGTGGACACTCAGAGACAGAATATTTAAAGAAAATCCCACCAGAAGTGGCAGGGCAGCCCATGGACTGCCAAGACTGCTTCTCTGGGCTTGTTGAATACAGGAAGAATGAAGAAAAGAGATTGATGCTTATAACTCAGAGGAAGCTCAGTAGAGAGGCAAGAGGAGTCTGAAGAAACAGATCTTGAGGGAGGATTAATAGTGGGACCACACCTATGGTGCATATTGCAAAGGTACAAGTCAAATCTACAAGTATTGAACACAAATGTCTTAACACTGTGATTAAGTAAATGAGGTGAAAGCTAAAAAATAAATAAATAAATGCACTTTGCCCTAAAAAAAAAAAAAAAAGGAAAAGAAAAAGAAAGAAAAGAAAAAAAAAGAAAAGAAAGAAAAAGAAACAGACCTTGGCCAGGACAAGAAAAGCCCAGATAAAATCTTAGCCCCACCATGCAATTTTAAAAAGTTGTTTCTTGCCCTCTAACCAACCAGCTTCCACTGGTCTCTAGCGTTCTTTCTGACTTATTTCATTAACATTTCCTTCTTTTTCTGGATTAGTCAGAGCCCCAGGGAATCTCTCTCTTCCCCCTACCTCACCCCCACCAATGGGGCATTGAATGAGAGCCAGGGTGTTGTCTGTGTAAAGAGAAATTGCAAAACCACAAATTGCAGAAAATAGTTACTGCCAAAAATCGAAAGGAACACACAATATCACCATGCCTCTTAAAAAGCAATTGCGCATTTTACAGGCCTCTGGATAATTCAGGTTTGTTTGGTAACTTTCTCACCCATACCACCCAGAAGACAATTCTCTTCCACCAGAGGTAGTGGTCCTAAAAAATATATGTAGCTGAAAAGAAACATAAAAATGTGGGTACAAGTCTTTCCATTGGGGCACTGCTTTGCATAGTATTAAGTTCTATTTTCTTCTGTTGCATAGTATTAAGTTTAAGGTTAAAAAATTGCCACTAGAATCCCAGGGACCTCCACTAAAATAGGAGTAATCTATTAAGGATTTGAAGATTGGTTTGGTACACCTAGCTCAGTGGTTAGGGCACTGGCCACATACACCAGAGATGGCAGTTTCACACCCAGCCCAGGCCTGCTAAACAACAACAATGACAACTACAACAAAAAATAGCCAAGGTTGTGGCGGGTGCCTGTAGTCCCCACTACTTGGGAGGCTGAGGCAAGAGGATTGCTTGAACCTAAGACTTTGAGGTTGCTGTGAGCTAAGATGCCACAGCACTCTATCGAGGGTGGCAAAGTGAGACTCTGTCTTAAAAAAAAAAAAAGAATTTGAAGATATGAAACACTTTTAGATGGTAAATTTTTTCTAAAACATTATCTTATGGGATTATCACAACAACCATGTGAAGAAGGCAGGAAAAAATATCTTTCTCCCCCATCCACCAATGAAGATATTTCTAGACTGAGGAGTTAACTAACATTCTCAAAACCATACCACTTCTGAGAGAGTACCCTGGGATTTAGCAATAGCCTTCTGATTTGCATTCCTGAGTCTCTGTCATGGCTCAGCCCTGTTTCTCTATGGTGGCATGGTTCCCTAACTTAGCCCAGGCTGTCCTCCATCAGTGAGGTCAGGATTACAAGTGTCCCATATACCAATCTAGCACCTTGACTTGGAAAGCTTCCTACCATTCACGATAGATCTAAGTCTTGTCTGAATGGAGAGCTTAATTAGGTCGTTTTTCATTTGTACTGGTTGAATAATATAATACAGTCATCATTAGAACACAGTGTCAATTGCAGAGAGGCTGATCCAGGGTGGCTGCCAAAAGGAGCCCAAGGCACAATTGCCTGGTTATTTTAATGTGTTTCCATGACTCCGTGGGTCAGACCAACCTTCCTCAGTTGCTCAGAGATCGTTTGGGGAGTCAGGCAGCCCCATTTTGTCTGGATGATGTAAAAATCCCACTGCAAGTTAACTTATTAGAAAACCTACTAATGAAATAGGTCACCAAGCACTTGATATATCTTTGAGAAAAATATGTGAAATTATAGCACTCACAAATGGAGCCCTCTAAGGTAAAATATCCTTCCTCTTTTCCCCTAATCCGGAAGGGAAAGGTGCTTTCAACTGAAATTCTGATAAAGATGCGAGGAAGTTACAGAGGGGAGTCATGTATACATGTGTGTTATTTATATATTAATAGAATAATTTTTCATCCTTTCTTAAATTCCCCTTCATCTCATTTGCATCATGAACATATACCAACCATCTTTTAGTATGTAACATTAAACCATTTAAAATAGTGGTAAACAGCAGGAGGCAATAACGATGCGATGAAGGGCTACCAAATAGGAACATGCAGGGAAAGAAACAGGCAATTTACAGACTCAAAAGAAAGAATACAGCCCAAGTTAACATTTGTACAAACCACATACTCATGATAGCATATGAATAGACTGCTTTATGAGACTGCTTATAAAATTGAACAAGACTTTATTGGTGAGAGCTGCTTCAAATATTCATAACATGCAGGTGTCTTGATAACGCAATAAAGACCCAAACAACACAGCACAGAGATTAACATTTTAAAACATTCCAGTGGATGTGTAATACCTTGACATTAAATCTGAATGATTTCGAGGGTGAATATCTCCTGGGCTAATGTTTGGATATTTGGTCTCCAGCAGTGGGATCAATGTATTCTAGAGAGCAAACAAAAAATATCCAGGGGAGTTCAGTGAAAACTAAGTTTCTCCTGCTGTTCAGCTGAGCACATAATTTCTTCAGTGACTTAATGATTCAAAAGAGAATGTATTAGAACTTGTGTGATACGTATAGTTCAAGTGAGACTTCTGGATTCTGGCAAGTGTAAGAACGTATAACTAAAAGCTTCTGTGACTGCTTAAGGGTATCCTCTTTGGAAATTCTAAGTGATTCAAGAGCTGAGAGTTGATGTACTTTCCATGGTTTACCTGGCTTGGCCATCTACCTAGTAGCTGTGGATTTCTTGTTCAGTGGGACAAACAACTTACTACGTTTTGAGTTACTTTTGAACAGGTAGGACTTTCTACGGCATATAAATCTATTGCCTGTTTTTGGCATTTTGGGTCTTATCAAATTATTCCAGAGACAGATGGAATTTTTTTTTTTCTTTTTAGGTTGAAATTGTTCTCACCATTATCTTTTTGCAAAAGAAAAAAAAAAAAATCATATCCTAATTCCCTAGGCAAAACTCCAAAATACTCAGAACTCCCTGTTCAGACCTATTGTAATGTTATTTGGTCTTTCAAAATAGAAGGAGTTTGTAATTTGGGTATGGATACTGTGAATAGCAAGAGTAAAGAAACATAATACACAGGAGATTAGTTCTAAAAAGAACACTGATTTACTGGCACACAGCACACACAGGGAGGAATTATTAAGGTAACTACCCCTTGGTTAAATAAAAATGGCCTGTGACTAGATGGTGAGGAGTGAAGAGTAGCAACTTAGTCATTTGAAAGAACCTGAATGTTCAAATGTTTGATGTCACATGATCAGAATGTTTAAAAGAATATTGGCTACATTTTTCAACCCTCACTTTATTGCCTACATTTTTCAATTTTCACTTTGATCTAGCTTTTTAGATGCAACATTGTCCTAGCCACAATCAGTTTCAATCTGCTTCCAGAATGATTTCTAAAAGGCTTGGTGATGCCCTCCAAATCAATAGTGTGAAATGTTAGATCCACATCGTGGCAGCCTTTGTTGAGCCAGACTTTAAAAACACAGCAATGTGAGATGGGAGCCTTAAAGATTAGGGGGTTGTAGGAATTACAGCTGACAAGTAGATACCACTTCAAGGAGGAAATATACTTACATTTTGCTGCAAGTGAAGTGACTGTCTTTAAAGAGTAGCCTCTGAAACAAGAGAGAAAAAAAGTATGTAAAAAAAAATTGTACAGTGATCAATTCAAAATGAGAAAAGGCACTGGATTGCTTTTGAAGATACAGCAAAAAAAAAAAAAAAAAAAGAAATGTCTAAAGGGGAAAATACACTTATTGGGAGACTTTTCTGGGGGATACAGGGAGCTATAGCCTGTAAGGAGAACATTTAAGTTAACTGCCCTATCTCACTGCGTGCTCAGCTCCATGCCCCTGAATATCCTAGAATTTTAAGTCTATCTGATGCTCACTTTGTTTCTTGAGTCTAATCTTAGAGAGAGAGGAAATATGATAGTCTGTTTGCCTAGTTCAATGGCTTAGACGCACATCATTTTCTTGCTTTTGGTTATACCTTATTCTTGAAGACCCCATTCTGACACATTGTTCCATTAAATGAAACTCCTCCTAAAAATTGTGATTTTTCTCCATTCATGCTTATTAAGATAGATGGAGAGTTTTCTTTTCCAAGAAATAAAAATCTTTTGTGGGGTATGCAAGGAGGGGCATTGGAACCAACGCCAGTGTTCTCTTTATTGAAGAACAGTGAAAGGGGAGGAACAAATAGACTCTGCCTGTGCTTGGAAAGAATCTGCCAATGGTGTAGGCAAACTTTTCAGCATGGCAGCCCACCAGACAATTTAGTTTGCTTCCAAAGCCATATTTTATTGGACTATTGTCCAAAGGGATACTTTCCAGGGTGGCAGGTTTAACAGGGGATGGCAGCAAAGTCCCCACGATCAATATAAAGTATTTGCATCCTGAGATTCACATGGTTCCAGGTTATTTTTAAAACTGAGCATGCAGGTCGGGGTCACCTCAGACCCACAGAAAGACCTTGCCATCCACATGGATCTGGACAAGTCAGGTGAGTAGCTTCAGTGAGCAGTATTTTTCCAAGCTCTGCCATTTTTTTAAATAATGGTCTGTGAAACTAATGTATGATGCCGCATGATCATACCAATGTACATAGCTATGATTTAATAAAAAATAAATAAATAAATAAATAATAGTGTGATTGTACAAGTTGGTTCAATGCTTTGAGATTGATAGAAAAAAATAATAATGGCTATTTCAATGTTGTAAGAGTTAAATAAGATAACATAAGTAAAATAATGGCACAAAGTGGTCCCCAACAAATACTACTTGTTGCTTTTACTGTTGTAATTGTTGTTATTATCAGAAGGCAAAGTTGGAAAACCGAATTAAGAACATTATGAGAAATCCACAAAATGGAGCTAGGAAGGTAGCTATGAGGAGGGTCCTGCACAGGGAAGATATTTCCATTCTTGGCAATCAAAGCTGTATCATTTTCCCAAATGTCTCTCCTGAATTTCTTTATTCCTCATGCTTCCAACTGCTAAATATTATTCAATCGCCATCCACACTGAGAAATCCTTAATTGTTTTAGCAAGCCACAGAATTCCTCTTCTACTGTTCACGAAGGTGGCTGGGAGTGAGGTTTATAGATCGGCAGAATGTTAAATTATTAAATTGCAGAGCTCCTATAGACTTGGGATAGGTCAGACATGGTGGCTCTCGCCTGTAATCCTAGCACTCTGGGAGGCCAAGGTGGGAGGATTCCTTGAGCTGTGGAGTTTGAAATCAGGCTGAGCAAGAGTGAGACCCTGTCTCTACTAAAAATAGAAAAAAATAGTCAGCCATTGTGGTGGGTGCTTGTAGTCCCTGCTACTCAGGAGGAGGCTGAGGCAAGAGGATAGCTTGAGCTCAGGAGTTATGATACTCTTGCCTGGGGTTAAAAAAAAAAGAATAAGGATAAATTCTTTTTGCACAGGTAGATGTTTCATATATTTTTATTGGTCTGAATTTCTTAGATTGATCCTCTAGTGTGATTCAAAATATCTCACATGTGTCTCTAACAGAGGGAAGTTAGGAACATGGCTCTGATCATAGCCTGACTTCTATCCCCCCCACCTCTCATCCCTTCAAACAAAAGAGTGTACTGAAAATTCTTTTGAAATTGCATACGCTTCAAGTCCTTTGAGGAACTTGTTGCTAGGAAACAAGTTTAGAACGTTCTCGCCTACTGAGAAAAGTTTTTAACTGCTGCTTCGGATAACAGGTTCTTCTTTAGCCACAAAAGTATTAGCCAGGAAAATTGTCTATTACCAAAAAGATTCACTGGATAAGAGCTCTTCATTTGGGCAACAGTTTCACCGCAATACCATTGATTACTTTGAAAACTGTTCAAAGGTGTTCTTGAGACTGTATTATGGAGCTATTTAATGCAATGTTCTGGTCATTTTTCTTGGGATATAAAATAAATCAAGTGGTTAAGAAAACTGTGGCTGTGTGGTTTCACAGATCACGGAGTTCCATAAAAACTCACCTTTGCTTTTTTAAGACTTATTTCCACAATAGCAAAAGAAAATCCTCACTTCTTAAGGGAAAAGAGAGGCTTAAAAAAATCAACAAACTCATTCGCTGGACACTAAGTGAGCACCTACTGTGTGCAGGGTACTGTACTAGGTCCTAATGATACACTTCCTGTGCTCCTGATCCCAGTATATCTGGTTGGTGAGAACTAGACAGTTTGGAAAGAGTATATCACAATATAATGCAAAATCACAGTGGTGGTTGGGGGGAGAAAAGTTGGAATTTGATCCATCCAGAATAAAGAGGTCAAAGAAATCTAATTTGGGGAAGCATTGGGATAATATCTGACCAAGGATTCACATTTAAAATAATAACAGCTAATAATACTGAGTGCTTAAGGCACTGGGACTGTCCTAACATACCTATTAGTTTATTTCTCACAAAAGCCCTAGGGAGGTATTATTCTTCCCCCAGAGTAGGACTTAAGAAGGCAACTGGGGAGTGTGAGCAGACCAAGCAAAGTGCCTGGGTTCTGGACAGGAGGAACTGGTTCCTTTGACAGACTGAGAAACCAAAACCACCATTTGCATTATTTGACACGTACTTGGCAGAGTCCATTCATCCACCATACAAGAAGAATCTTTGAGAGATTGTGGCTAGAGTTCTTCTTCTTCTTCTTTTTTTTTTAATTACCGTATATACTTGAGTATAAGCCGAATTTTTTTGACACAAAATTTGTGCCGAGTTCGGGTTTTTCGGCACAAATTTTGTGCTGGAAAAAACTCGGCTTATACTCGAGTATATAGGTATTTATTTATTTTTTTATTAAATCATAGCTGTGTACATTAATGTGATCATGGGGCACCATACACTAGTTTCATAGACCGTCTGACACGTGGAATGTAAATGTCTTAGCACAGTAACTAAGACAATGCCAGGAAGGCTATGTTAACCAGTGTAATGAAAATGTGTCAAACGGGTTAGGGTTCTTCTTACAGCTATCCTACATTATTTTAGTTAGGGAAGCCTGCCCTCTCTGTTTCACCTCATGTGCAGTACAACTTGGCTCTCTGCCCTGCGTCATGGCCACCCCACACCCGGGACTCCCTCAGGAGATCTGCAGGGCCAACAGATCACCATCATCAGATTATGGTAGCATGTGTGCCTGATTCCGTGGCAAAGTCCACACGGACAGACCTTGTTCAGAGCCCTTGAATACCTTTTTCATACCTTTGGTGGAATCGACTCTTCATGAACTCTCCTGAGCACTGGGGGTCTGTTTCTCTCTGTGCTCCCATCTGAGGGCCCAGGAGCACCTAGTCTTAAGACCCACGGCAGAGAGTCAGTCTATCAGCCCCTCAGTTAACAGGGGGAGGAAACAGAGCTCACTGAGAGTCAGTGATCATCTCAAAATTACATTACAAAGGATTTGAACTGGAATATAAATTTTCTAACTTCCATGTGAATGTCTCTGAAGGTCATTTTGGATTTAAGGTTAATATTTAAAAACTAAGAGCCTCCTAAGACCCTTACAGAGTCTGCTCTGACAGTTTGTACTGGTTTTAAGTAGCCACCATTGGGGCATAAAGTGACCCCCAAATAACTTAGAATTGATGTATTCTTTAGTTTGGGTCTTCTCAAAAGCAAAACACAAACCAATGGCAAAAATCCAGAACTGGCTCCCAAAACAATGAAGACATTTCTATACCAAAGCCAAGCTGGTATGCCAGACCACAGACCCTCATCTTCAAGATAAAGACATTAAGAAATTCACTGAAACATGGCACTCTCAGAAAGAATGTCAATATTATAAATTGTATTGTATAAATTGTATTGTCTTGGACATTAAGATATCTTGCCAAACCAATTTTGTTGTATATACTCTTTAAATGCTACATGGGAATTACTCGTAGCAATAAATTAGGTGGCTCTTTTTGGCTAATGATGTATTTGTTTATAAATATATATCAGGTATTTAAAATATGATCTAACTGCTGAGCATAGAACATGATGAAAACGCAGTGATTATTTCATCACCAAGGGTTTGCAGTCAGCCTATTGCATGAATTACCTATCAGAGAATGACTTCATGATAGGGCCACACCTGGAGCATTAAAAGAGCAAAGGAGGTCTTCCCTACCTGGTACTAAAGCAACAATTTCCAAAGAAGGATGATGATGGGGTTGTAAAACAAAAAGTTAAATGCTTAAGAAAGTTTGGGAAACATTAGATTGAAGATAAATAGGTCTTCCTATGACAATGTTTTTGAGAACTTTAATATTCCAATATTTATTATACATTCCAGAAAGAGGGAAAGTCTCAGATTTATGTGACCAAAGGACCCTTTATGCCAAGCATTTTGTGGGGAGCGCATGGTGAACAATGACCAGGTGACCCAGGAAGCTCTCCCAGGAAGGTGGTGCTGGAGCTGAGATTTGAAGGTGAGTAGCAGTGGGTGAAGGGCTGGGCAGGGCCCTGCTCGCTGAGGGCAGCACTGAGATAGGTGCAGAGGGAACATGAATTAGCTCAAAATAGGTAGATCAAAACATCCTAGCCAGAGAGGGAGAAGAGACAGGGACAGAGGTGAACAAGCATTAGATCATCCGAGCTAGGAAAAGCATTGAACATGATTCTGAAAGCCAAGAGAGGATTTAAGTTTCTAAAATAGGGATGAAGTATGAATGGATTTATGTAGCAGTAGATTGCAGTGAGGTCAGCTGCGAGGAAGGAAGAGTAGTTGGGAGGAGTTATTGAACTAACCCAGATATTCTAAAGGAGAGTGGAGGGAGAGGAGAGAGGGAGAAAGGAAGAGAGTTCAAGGGAAAGAGGAGAGAGGAGAAAGAGAGGGAGAGAGGGAAGAAGAGAGAGGACAGGGAGGGGAGGAAAAGGGAGAGAGGAGAGAGAGAAAGGAGAAGGGAGGGAGGGAGTGACTCTTACGGGGCGGGGTGGGTGGTACAGTCACCCACAGAAATAAGCAACCCGGGAGAGGGAGCAGTTTTGGACTGACCCCCCTGACACACTAGGAGGCAGGATCCAGGTGAGAGGGGATGAGGTTCTGAGCTGAAGGTGCAGCCCAGGTAGTTTTAGACACGTTGGATTTGAGGGGCGATTGGGACATACAACTGCTAAGATCCGAGCAAGTGAATCTACCTCAAGGTCCTATAATTACTCCTCAGACATCACAGACCCTGTTAAGTTCTATGCCCCAAACCCCTTAACCGAGGAAATACAGGTACAAATTATTTTTAAATAAACACAGTATAATGAAAGAAGTTATTCTTTAAATTTAAACTCACTAGCTTCTTTCGCTCTCTAAGGGGAGAACTTATGCATATCAGTGGGGAAGTAAACCCCTGGTACACAGATCAACTTCTTGACCATGGCGGGTGGACATTGGGGCCTGATTGATTCTTTGCTGTGGGGGCTGCTGCATGCTCTGAAGGACGTTCAGCAGTGTCCCTGGCCCTTGCCCACCACCTGCCATATTATTCTCTCTCCCACTGTTGTGTCAACAGCAGTGAAAGAACCATTTCTCTGAACACTGCCAAATGTCCCTGGAGGGGCACAACTGCTGGGCCCTCCCTTCTGGTAGAGAAGCCCTGCTCTGTGCCTTCCCTTCCACAGCAAGTGGTGGAATTTCGAGGGACTCTGCTAATTCCTTTGTGCCACTAACGTAGGACACCCTGAGATGGCCTTGTTTAGGAGACTGTATTTGCTTTTGCCAATGCCTTTTCTTCTTATATTTTTCTCCCCCCCTTCACATCCTGCAATAAAAGCTTTCCTTCTTGGAGGATAATCTGTGAACTGGACCCCTGGTAAGCTGAATTACCCTGTGGGCTGCTGGATGTATCCAGTGTGGGAGGCCACAGGTTCCCTTTAGGCCAGTGCTTCTCAACCTTCCTAATGCTGCGACCCTTTAGTACAGTTCCTCATGTTATGGTGACCCCCAATCACAAAATTATTTTCGTTGCTATTTCGTAACTGTAATTTTGCTACTGGTTTGAATTGTCATGTAAATATCTGATATGCAGGATGTATTTTCATTGTTACAAAGGGGTTCCGACCCACAGGTTGAGAGCAGCTGTTTTAGGCTGGCCTGGGCAGAGTTCCGCCTGGAGAGTGACATCATCAATAATTCAGGATCCTCTGATCTGATGTCTCCCTGTACAGATGGGTAAACTGAGGTACAGAGGGCCAGAGTGCTTTATTTCAGGAATCAAACTTAGAGATCTTTCAGCGTCCAGTTTCCTGCTTTTTTCTTAGCAGAGCACACTGTCTGTGGAAATCACAGCTCTTTGATTAGCTGACATCGTCATTTAAAAAGGTCTCTGATTTCTGCACTGGCCACTTCAAGATAATAACCCTGAGAGAATCAAAAGAAAAAACAGAATAAAAGCTACTTGACTAAGCCTCACTTTAAGGATGGCTGGCACTACCACTTATGTCCAAGTCTTTTCTCTAAGACATCTTTTAAAAATGTGATCCGAATATTTTGAACTTTTAAACATTTCTTTTCAAATTTCTACCTCCTTGTCTGTGGACGATACAGATTGCTAAAAATCTTTCATGCATTTCTAAGGATTAATTATTCCAATATCAAAGTAGTGGCTTGGGGCAAGAAATGAGGAACTGCTTTCAAACCCGCTGTAGAGAAGGATAAAGCTGATCAACGGCCAGTGCTGATGTACCTGACTAGTGATTTTAATGGGCCCTTTCCTTTGAAGTCACTTACAAATATTATGAATTCTCCATCCATAAAATCTGAAGGGAAAAAACCATGCTGAAGTTCCTTCTCATAAAAGGTGGCCTCCATTGATGTAGCTCTACAACCTTGGAGCAGGAGACCTTGGCTTGGATTCCTTATGAATCAAGAGCGTGAAACCAGCAACTTCATCTCTTCTGCAGTGTCGAGCACAGCAGTCAACACACACTGGCCCTTCGGTAGAGGGCAGTTAGATGAACGAACCTCTGCACTTCTCCCACATAGAATTGTGTCTGCCAGCTGCCTCCCACACCCACACTGCCCTTGGCACCAAGACCTGTGCTCAGGGCCAATTCTATATAACTTGAAGCTCAGTACAAAAATGAAAGCGGGCAGGGGGAGCTCCTTGTTCTAAATTATTAAGAATTTCAAGACAGTGACCGCAGAGCATTATACTCAGCTCAGGGCCCTGTGTGGCTGCATGGGGTGTGTGCCCATGGCAGCTGGCCTTGTCTCTCCTTGACTGGCTTTCCAACCTTCAGAGTCCTGCAGCCACATGAATCCCACCTCCTGTGCCAAGTGAAAACTGAAGCTTGGACTGTCCTCAGGTCCTTCTTTCCTGCTTCAATCAGACCTTTTCTCCGTGGGCCCGTGATCTTCCTGTGTCTTTCCCCTCTCATTGTGCTTTCCAGAGCCCTGTTCTAAGTTGAGAAAACCCATCTCTATCCCAGCCTTCTTAGTGGGTCTTCTCACCTTAATGGACGTAGGCTTCCCCACACAACAACCCTGGAAAGCCAGAGCTATTCTCCTCCTGATTTACAGGTGAGGAAACTGGGGGTGCTACATACAGACAGAGAGCTTGAATACATTGCTCAGAGTCACCTCTACTAGAGGCAGATTCAGGATCTGAACCCAGAGAGTGTGGCGTGTTCACTCCTGACCTTGACCGCTCTGCCACGCCAAGGTGTCCACCACAGTCAGGGCCAAAGGGTGCAGCTTCCTGGATTTGGGCAGAACCCATCTTACTTGGCCATAGAGGGTGACCTTGTACTAGAGGCAGGAATCTGGAGGACAGAGATGATAGATAACAGTAAATGAACACAAGCATCACTCAAGAAATCCACAGAGATACTGGAAAGTTGGTGGACTTCCTCCAGTTATGAGGAATAGGGACTTGATGTATTTATCTTGGTCATGAAAAACAGAAAGGGTTATCCTCCTGAAAAACTTAAAGGCCTTAGGACACTTGGGTCATAGCCACCAGTGTACATTGTTCTATATCATCATTTTTAATGGCTGTGTGTGTGACTGATTTGCATGATAGTCCATTTTCACACAGACGACGGTGGCAGTGGATAATGAAAACCATTAGCCAAGAGAGACTCAACAGGGCTAGGGCAGACACATGGGTTAAATAGCACAGAGGTCAAGGAGGATGAAGGCCTTTGGGTTTGGGGATAAGCATCTCTGAGGATACCTTAGCGAAAGCTACTTTGCAGGGTTTTGGGAGTGGAAGTTATATTAGAGAAAATGAGGAGCTGCAGAGATGAAGGTGAGGGGAAGACACTAGCATTTTGTACTTTTTTGCCATCCACGTGTGCATGTGGAGTATAGGATATATAATTTAAATCTCATGATCACCTGTGTGACGAAGAACATCATTCATTGTTTTTTTTTCTTTTTTTTTTTTTTTCTCATGTGAGAACGGATTCTCAGAGAAGTAACCCTCTCAGGCCATACTGCTGGCCTGTCCACTCGATGTTTGCAGAACTTTCCCTTCTGACTTTTAGGCACATTTTTACTTAGAAAGGCAACATCCCTTCTATGAGGTTTTCCTTAGAGGTCTCCATCCTACCATCCCAGACAGAGAATGTCACCTTCCACACATGGGATGTATTTTTATTAATGCATGTTTGGTGCCGCCACTAAAATGCTCTGTGGTAGAGGTGAGGTACAGACTAAGGCCTGGGAGGGAGGTTTGCAGAGATAGGCTAAGAGACCTCTGCATATTTCTGTGAAATCTGGCAAATTCTCATTAAATGTAGGCCAATTATGGGTCTGCTCCCAGGTAACATTCTGGTTTGTCCTAATATTAAAATGTTTTAAATTGATTACCACTGAGGTTACTCAATTCATCTTTCACACTTGCTTATGGAGTATGAGACACCCTAATTCTTATATCTTCTGTCATACCATTGTCTTGCATCCTGGGGTAAGAAAGCCCCTACTTGGGGTGCATGGATATATAACATATGAGGTCTGATAATTAAGATTGTGAACTTGCCACCATGGGCTTACATTGGCAGCACTGTACAAATAATTCTGTAAGGTTTCATAACCTTGGCATATCAGTGGCATATGGCGGTGTCTTGCTGAGTGGCGTTCATTATTGTTGTGTGTTTTTGTGTGCCATCATGAGAATGTCAGAGCTTGAATTAGAATAAGGAACAAACATTGGTAAATTTCTTGTTAAACTTGGCAAGAGAAGAAGTGAAATCATGGACATGTTATCCAAGTTTATGGAGATAATGTCATGAAGAAAATGATTGCATACAAAATGGATTAAATGTTTTTCTGAGGAGATAGAAAGTGTCCCTGATGAATAAAGGTCAGAGCTGCCAGTAATGAGCAGAATTGACAAAAAACATGGCAAAAATTTGTTGCATTATGTATCAAAATTGTCAATTCACCGTAAGAAGCATAGAATACCAAGTAAACATCGATAGAGAAATAGGAAAATCTTCACTGAAAATCTTGGCTCTTGCATCACAACAATGCACTAATGTAGTCTATGAAGGAATTTTTAGCCAGTAAAAAATAACTGTATTGGAACACTCTCCCTACTCACCTGATCTGCCCCTAGTGATTTTTCTTTTTTTGTTTACCCAAAGATAAAGGAATAATTGAAAGGAAGACATTTTGATGACATTTAGGACATTAAAGATAATATAATGACAGCTCTGATGGCCATTCCAGAAGAAGAGTCCCTAAATTGCTTGGAAGGGTGAACTAGGCACTGGTGTCAGTGCATAGCTTCCTAAAGGGAGTACTTTGAAGGTGACCATATTGATATTCAGCAATGAGGCATGCAACATTTTTTATAAGATGAGTTCTCTAACTTAATTGTCAGACTTCCTATAGTCTAAGTGACTGTTCTCCCATGCTTCATATCCCTGGGTACAATATGAACCTGGCATATGAACTGTTTAGCTGAACTGAACTCAAAGGGATTTCAGCATAGACTGAACGGCTATGTGCTTATTGCCTTAAGAACAACTTTTGGGGTTAGAGTTACATGAGTTGATATCCAAAATTATTTACTTCAATCTTAGTTTCCTTCATAACCTGGAGGTCATATGGCCTTCTCTCAGGTGTGCTGGAAAGGTGAAATGTGTTACTACATCAGCAGCACTTAGGATGCCACCCGCCCCATAGCAAAGCTTTCCTAACACTGGGGAAAGGCGTAGACAGCTCAAGAGGTCCTAGCAGACAAGAAGCGATGTCTCTCCTGTTCTCCTTGAGAAGGGAGCTTCACACTCCCCGCCCATGAGTGAGGACTGGTGAAGTGAGAACATCTGGCTTCTTTCTTCATCCCCTGACTTTTTCCTTTGTCCAGGAGGAGAGTGACTTACAACTGTGTGGAGCCAGATGTCCACTTGGCCATGTTTCCATAGTGAGTAGGCTTGGGGGTTTCCACCACTGCTCTTGGGTGCAGAGTCAAGCACCAACTCTCTTCAATTCAGAGGACAGTAGTTAGAAGCCCTGGTTTGGCTTCTCTGGTGACATTTCCCAGCTGTTCTCTATTTTGAAGTTAAAGGTTACTTCCTACCTATCAATAAGGTTGATACTTTGATAACCATTCAGCAAAGGAGAGGGTGTGAAGGATTAGCATCTTGGTCCCCAGTAAGTTAGGGCACTGCTGGAAACCTTAGGAATAAGTATAAAGAGCTCAGATGTGAGACTGCTGATCCTGGTACAGCTGTTGTGACCTGCTTTAGCATGAATGAACGGCAGTGCCAATTTTCTTCTGGCTTGCTGTTGGAGCATGGCTTTATAGTAAATGTGCTCCTGAGGCCAACATGGGTTTATTTGGACTTTAAAGAAGTGAGAAACAAAGCAAATAATTTCCATCCGGGGAAGAGAGAAGTAGAGTGAGTGGTTTTGACCTTAAGGTTTAGTGCTAGGCCCTGGGGAACACCAGCTCATATGAGGAAAAAGGAAGGAACTTGGGTTCCTTTTTTATCCTGTGTAGAGTTGCACAGGCTAACGGGAGGGCATGGCTGTGGAAGGCCTGGCATTCTCACTCATGTGGTCCCCACAGGCCATCAGGACTCGCTGCCAAATGGTCTCACGTTAGCTTTTTTCCCATAAATCTTATTTCTCATATAAAATATGATTTTTTTTTTTTTTTTTTGGAGACAGAATCTCAAGCTATTGCCCTGGGTAGAGTGCAGTGGCATCACAGCTCACAGCAACCTCAAACTCTTGGGCTTAAGTGAATCTCTTGCCTTAGCCTCCCAACTAGCTAGGACTACAGGTGCCCACCACAATGCCTGGCTAATTTTTGGTTGTAGTTGTGATTGTTATTTGGCAGGCCTGGACTGCATTTGAACCTGCCAGCTCTGATGTATATGGCTGGTGCTCTAGCTGCTTGACCTACAAGTGCTGAGCCAAGATATGATTTCTTAAATTCATGTCTGATTATGACATGGATGGATATAAGAGACCTTGACCCAGATAGTGGTCAGAGAGGATCAGGGCTCCTGGTTCATTATCTTTGGGCATTCAGCTAGGAAGTATATTTGACAATTTGTTTCTAGGGTAAATTTGCTCTGAGAGGTAAGGAAGAATGAAATTGTTTAAAATAATGGCTTTAATCTTGAGCATGGAACATGAGCTGTTGGAAATGAACGAAAAATGAAGGAATATACTCTACTGCGTGGAAGGAAAGGAATTACTTCTTTAGGAGAAATGATGATATTTTAGAGACTGGGTTAAATATTAGAAACCCAAAATGTTTTAAATGCTCTTAAAGTTAGGGTTAGGAAAGAGGCACAAATGAGGCCTAAATATTCAACACAAAAATTAAAAAAAGAAAAGAACGGAGATCATTGTCCTTAGAGAGTGCACAGACGTAGGAGACTGCTAGGAGTTGTCCTCTTAAAGCTGCTAAGTGGAGGGATGAGAGAGTCACACTGAGTGGGACCATGAAATTTGTACAGGACTATTAGGGATGGCCAGGAAGATCAGAGTGGAATCCTTCATGGAGTATTTCAGTAGTGTCTACTGGCAGCAAGGCAGGCTTGGTGGGTGTTATGAGGACCCACATGGAGTCAGTCCTCTCATGCAAGGCTCAGGGAGAATGAGACAGCCAACCTTACTGCAGCGGATCTCCACTGGGAGCCTTTGCACCCCACTCCAGGGGACAGCTGGCAATGTCTGGAGACATTTTTTTGATTATCAGGATTTGGGTGGTGGGGTGCGGAGGAGCTCCGGGCTGCTAAACATCCTACAATGCACACTCAACGAAGAATTATCTAGTCCACAGTGTAACCTCGCTTATTGTACCCTCAATGAATCCCCAACAATAAAAAAAAAGAATTATCTAGTCCAAAATGTTAATGATGTTGGGAGTGAAAGCTAGTCTGGGCCACCACATTTGAGACCAGATGGAGTCAGACGTTGGGCTGATGGATAGAATTATCCTACTTGGAGAGCAAGATGTGGACCAGGCTTGTTTGAACTATGGATATTTTGGCAACATCTGAAGTCACCGGCTTCACATCTGTTATTAAAGAGGATCTCAAAAGACAAAATCTGGAAAAGTATCATAAAGGTAACACAGGAATGGGCTGAAGGCAAAAGAAACAGGAAGGAGAGAGGTGCTGCAATCTGGCCAAAGGTATTAGCACCACATATTGAAAAGGGAGAAAGCCAAGTGAGGAAGCATATTTAGAAACAGCATACACATTCAAAAACAACAGGGTTTGTTTGAAAACAGTGGAGGATGAAGGGAGATAGACAAAACCCTGGAGGCGCCTGCCACTGCTATAGGTAGCCGGAACATTTATTGCCACCATTGAAATTGGGGTGAAGGTGGTGGAGATGAATGTTTACTGGCTACCAGTAAACAGCCACAGTTCACTAAGGCCTGGGGAGTGACCGAGGGCAGGAAGTGCGCGTGGAGAAGGCTGCAGTGCACAGTGGCACAGACGGTGGGCGGCTTGGTCAGTGAGAGCTGCTGGCTGAGGATCCCTGGAGGGTCACCACTCCAGACAGGTGGGTCTGCAGCTGTGGCTCTCAAACTCATAGAGCATTAGGATCAACTGCAGAGCTTGCAGACTGCTGGGCCCCAGCCCGTACTATGTTTGATACAATAGGCCTGCCTGGAACTTAAGAATCTGCATTTCTAAGAAGCTCCCAGGTGATGCCAGTGCTGCCTGTTCAGGGGCCATATTCAGAGCAGCATCGGTTCACAGAATTCTAGTGTAGGAATTATGAAAATAGTAGATCCTGCTTCCTGGGATCTTACTGCAGATGGATATATAAATATATCTCTATGTAGTATAGATTACATATATAAAATATAATATATATTTATAACATATATTAAATAGAATATATATTTAATATTTATGTATTATGTAATATTTATTATAACATATTATAATATATTATAAAATAGTAGACTATAAAAAAATAGGAGGCCCTGCCTCTTGGGAGCCTAGTGCAGACAGAGAAATACCAGAAGTATGCCACAGACTGGGACTCTGGGGAAGGCAGATTATGAACCTTGCTTAAACAGGAGTCTCTCTCTTTCTCTCTCTCTCTTTTTCCTCTTCTCTCTCTCTCTTCTCCAGGAGGGAAAGGTTGCTGGGCCACAGTAAAGAACCGACCCTTGATTCAGTGTTGAAGAAAGGGGCAGAATATAAAACTCAAAGCTGGAATGGAAATCAAAAGTATTCAGATCTATAGCATAGAATTGAGCCACAGGAGGACTTGGCGATGAAGGCCACCATGGAAATGTTTTGATTTTTCACGTTAACAGGAGTGTCTCTGAGCGAGGAAACTGGATGACAGGGGCCTTCCACTTTTTGCTCCTGAGCATGTGGGAAGCGCAGGATTACAATGATTCTCATACCTCCTGGCACAAAATTTCTATGGTCAATTAGTTATGCTTCCAGGTCACAGATTCTAAGTAGGTATTCTAGAATATAGGCCAAACAAGAACATTTTCTCTTTTCTCCCAATTGTTTTGACAATCCTTCTCTCCTGGCTAACACTGAAGGTCGGTGGTGTCCATCGCTGTTGACCATAGCCTGAGTCTGGTAATCCCCACCCCATCTGCTTCTTTCCTATTCTCTGTGCATATTTTCTGTCCACAGGAAATGAGGTTGAGAAGTTTCCTTCAGGCAACCTCCATCCTATATTTCTCAAGCTCAGTAAGAGACTGTTCAACTAATCCTTCCCATCTACTAATAAACTATTATGTAACCACTAGGGAGGAAAAAAAACCCTTTGTGACTAGTTGTAATTACTTGTAGGAAATGCTTACGATGGCAAGTGAAAATTAAACAGAATAAAGTTGGATCTATAAATACCACAATTTCATGAAAATATAATAAAATACAATCTACAGATGAAACTATGGAATGAAATGCATCAAAAGGTATTCTAGGCCCATCAGCAAGTGGTGGGAATTTTCACCAAACTTTTGCATTATGAACTTGCATTTCATATGTAAAGGGAAAAATAAACTTTATCAACTTGAAGTATGTTAATGCAAGTGTTAGTATTAGAAAATCATGGGGACTCTCCCTTCCCTTCCCTTCCCTTTCCTTTCCTGACAGACTCCCACTCTGTTGCCCTAAATAGAGTGGTTACCATCATCACAGCTCATTGCAACTTCAAATTCCTGGGCTCAAGTGATTCTCCTGCCTCAGCCTCCCAAAATAC